>APFE030862214.1:12632-44406 GCA_000404065.3 Pinus taeda
AAAAAAACCATTTTTCATTAATATTGGGTAAAGGCATGTCCAAACAATGCATAATATCAATAGATGTCCAAAATATCATGAATAAATAAGTATCTCATATATGTTATGAGTCCACACATGATCCAAAGCACTGAGTCTTGAGTCTAAACAATCATCAAGAATGATGTACATTTAAACATGTTCATTTTTGAACAAACTCTAGTTTTACGAGGAACAAATGTAGTGCTTTTGAAGGAAAAACAAGTACATATCAAACTTCTAACTTCTAGCCAATCACCCGTGGCATAGGACCTGATATAAGCATAATCAAACGAAAAGATATTAATGTCTAAGATTTTGTAGGCAAAGCAGAGACCGTTTTGCAATCTCTGCCTATGTTCACACTATCACGGTTTTAGATCTTCTCAAAGGTCGAAGGGCTTCCAAAAGTTCAAAAAAATTGCTCTCATTTATGCCACAAACCAGTGTGGTGAGATTCCCGCACAAGTACTAATCAAAATCTGAAGCTTTACTGCTACACTTAGACAGGCCGCAATAGTTAGTTATGCCTGAAACCGATTCCAATAGTCGGTTTATGGTGCCAAATATGGGGGCAGTTAACACAGCTTGGGCATATATAAAAATATAAGATTTGTACCTTTGTGAGTTCAAGCTTGCTGAGTTCTCTGCGCTCTAGCGGCTCGACTATGCTCCACCTCTAACAATACGATTTAGACAACAAACCCTTCAGAAGCGAGAGCCAGACCAATGAAACAGATCTATGAAGAATTGAACGACAAATGAAACAAAAATCGATCTGACTACTTGTTTCACTTTGCAACAACCGAGACGACAGGAAGCGAGACCTTGCACGCCCGCACGGACAATCGCTAACCCAGCGTTAATTTCGTTAATTTTACTGGCACGTTTCTGCTCGGATAAATCGCCCGAATCGCAAGTCAAACTCGCGTTGACCACGAGTCAAACTCGGTCAACGCGAGTTGACTCGTAAAGTTTGCAGTCGGCTCGTTTAGCCGCCGAGCAGAGTTTTAATCGCGATTAATCGCCAAACTCGGAGAGTCCTGTTTCACTGTTTAAAAGCATTCGTTTCCATTTTGAGCATAAAAAGAAATACAAACAAAAATATTTTCATTTCTGAAATAACAACGTTTTAAGGCACTGGTCATTTGTGTGGTACATGCTCATCGTATGGTTAGAGGCTATTGTTTATATTTCGTTTTGATTTTAGATCTCAGATTGACAATCTTATTTAACTCAAATAATTCTCCTAGAACTTTTCATCTTAGGTTTAGGCTTAACTTTCCATTTAGGGACCACCCCCCTTAGCTAGCCTAGGAGATAGCTAAAACGGAGAGAGTTGAGATCAGTGTGACAGCCCCTTCTCTGAGCTCCCTGCCACCAACCACACCTTGTGGGGTTGAAGGCTTTTCTTGCTAACTGTGTAGGTAGGTGCGGGCGGCAGGGTCAACAGGTGGGATGGACCTAAAAGCATACATGACATTGAAGGAGTGTTGAAGCTTTGGAGACTTGTGGAGGAGGAGTGTTGGACACATCTTGTGGAGTGCCCATGCCTTGGAGACTTGCTTGAGGAAGTCTTCACCTTGGAGATTGACATGTGTCATCTAAAGTTAGGTTTCTTATAAAGGTTTAATCTCTATTACAACAAAAGCTTGCACTTCTTGAGCCTTGAGATAATGTCCTAAACCTCAAGTGTGGGTCACTTGTTGATTTATAGTAGCATCGGATGTGCTCTAAGTCTCAAATTTTGCAGGGAGGCTTGGGCACATGTATTCCAAAGAACCCAGAAAGCATTTTGGGAAATTCCACCTAGAAACAATTTTATTAAAATAATTAATTATTTTTAATGGGACCCTAAGTCCAAACTTAGGAAAATAAAATAATTAAATGGTATTAATATAAACTGTGGGTGTAACTTCTAGAAGAAGACGAGGATCAAGCAGAAATGATCTTAGCCATTAATTAGCTTATAATATGAGCCGTTGAATGTCAGCGAGGAGATTATTTAAGGAAGCTTGTTCAGAAGTTCGGTTTTCTAAAGAAGAGCAGTTGCTGGGAGAATATCGATAGTGAGCTTGTGCAGTGAGGGGCAGGGATAGTTGGGTTGGAGTATCTTCTCCAGAGCCCAAGATACATAGCAGAGAGGCAGAGAGACACCAGAAGGAGGTAGCACAGGACCTAGGAGGGGTTGATGTTGAGCCAGAAGGGCTCATGCAGAAGCAACGCAATCCTCCAAGCAAAAGTTTGAATTTGTTGAGGGAGCTGACATTTATGAGCAGGAAGGGCTGGAAACTGCTCCAAAAGGCAAATCGATTCCCAGTTGAGTTGACGCAGGGCCCATGTAGGGGCACTGTAGAAGTAGTTGGGGAACTCGCAGTTTAGCTGCCGGATCAATCTGAACTTGCTAGGTAGAGCGAGGTAATCTCACTAATTTCTTCTGCCAATTTATTTCTCTGTAACGGGATTGCCAGGAGGGCATCCAAAGTTGTATTCAGAAAACTATTGCATAATAATAAAAATCCCCAGAGCTGCTGCACTAGCTTTCCCGTATTTGGTTTTTTTAGGGACATTTGTCCAAAAAATACTGTGTCATTTGTGTTGTATGTTTCTCTATTATTCTGTTCTTGTTTTGGGTATATTATTTAATTGGTGTAGGCTACAGTGTATTAGCTTCGATATTTGCTATAGGAAGTAGTAAATAATTTGTTTCAGTAATTAACAAATAGGAGAAGTTTAATCAGTTGTTGCAGTAGGGATTCCAATTTACAAAATTTTCACATGGTATCAGAGCAAGTGAGGTGAAGCAAGAAGAATAGTGCCAGAGAACCCAGTGCTGAGCAGGAAAGGAGGTCGAAAAAGCCGCAGGAGGCAGCAGTTCGAATCCCCATAGGGATTTGCGCAGTCCTAGCCGGAGGGTTGATTTTTGAGGCAGTCTCTCTTTGAGTGAGTTGAAAGAGGGAAGGGCTTCCAGATTGAAATATTGTCGTGGTAGATGGAGTAGCATTGAAGTCTCAGCGTGAGGAGGAGCTGGTGGGACGTAGTTTTTCTGCAGGTTGTTTTGCTGGGCAGAAAGACGTCAGGAGAGGAGAAGCACTTTGAGGGAACTTTTCCTCAATAAAACTTCTCGCCAAGAAGTCGGTTTTCTTATTGGCTGAGCAATTGCAGAAAGAAGGAGAGAGGAACAATTTGACAATTTTTCGTGGCAGAGATGGCAAACAGTGGCTTGAGGGATCAAGATAGATTGGACGGAGCGTCCAACTATGTCATCTAGAAGGAGAGAATGTCATTCCTTCAAGATGAGCATGCCCTCAAGACATATGTCAACAGCGTGGTGGCTGTGCCTGTAGATGCAGATCCACTGAAAATGTACAAGGCAAAAATGACAAAGGCAAAGCGAATGATCCTTGAGAAAGTGAAGGGGCATGTTGTCTGTCACATTGCTAGTAGAGGGACTGCTAAGGAGATGTGGGATGCATTGTCTATGATGTATCAGGGATCTTCCGAGCAACGAAAGATGTACTTAGAGTAGAATCTGATATCTGCTCAGATGCAAAAGGGGTAGCAAGTGGATCTGTTCCTCACGAAGCTTCAGGAAACCCGAGATGAGTTATAAGCTATGGGATCTACACCTCAAGATTCCTAGTTGTTTAGACTGGCCATCAATTCTGTCTCAGATTAGTGGCAAGTCTTTGTTGATAGTATCCTGGGTAGGGCGACTTTGCCGAATTGGGATGAGATGTGGGCAACTCTCAAGCAAGAGGAGCTGAGGAGAGATCTAGTCAAGTGTAAGCTTGACGAAAGCAACAACAGTGAGTCAAAGCCTAAGAAGGAGGAGGAGAATGCAACCCTTGCATCGAAGGGGTAATAGGAGAAGTGGAGGCAGAATAAGGACATCTCGAAGATAAAGTGCTTTAGGTGTGGTGAGATGGGTCACTATGCAACACATTGTCCTCTTAGGAAGGACAAAGATGAGAAGCATGACCCGAAGGCTGCACCCGCGAAGATCAAGGAAGAGGAGTTCGTTGTGACAGCTGGGATACCTCCAAGAGGGAGATGCACTGATTTGGAGCTGTAGTTCGAAAGAGCTACAGATGGGCAGGATCCTTGAGGACCCACCTCTTGGATCAATACCTTGCTATGGGAGTCTAGTTTTGTGGTAGCAGGATGGACTACTGTCGGAGAGACAATTGCATTTGCTAGAAGCGCCAGAAACTGAACAACATAGAGTAGAGTTGGCAATAGTGCAGTTGGCACAGAGTAGAGGCTAGTAGCAACATAGTAGATTTAGAGGGTCATCGTAGAGACTAGCAACAGTCATGCTCCAACATTCACATGGCATCATACTGAACACAAATAGTTCAGTAATTTGGGATGTTTTTTCGTTGCTGGTGCATTGGCAGCAACAGTTTCAGTGCAGAGGCAGTTGGTAGTGGCAGTGTCAGCAACAGCATGGATGCAAAATTTCAGAGGGAGTTGCAATACATATGCAGTATTGACAGTGACAAGGTTAGTAGCAGTACAGATGCAGCGTTTGCGCAACGGTTGGTGTACAACATGTCAAACATCAACAATGTAGAGGGAGATGTTACAAAATAGAGTGATGCTTCAATAGGTTGCATTGCTAGAGCACATTCCTTGCTAAGAGGGAGTGTTGATTTCTGGTAGCATCAGATGTGCTCTAAGTCTCAAATTTTGCAGGGAGGCTTGGGCACATGTATTCCAAAGAACCCATAAAGCGTTATGGGAAATTCCACCCAGAAACAATTTTTTTAAAATAATTAATTACTTTTAATGGGACCCTAAGTCTAAACTTAGGAAAATAAAATAATTAAAGGGTATTAATATAAATTGTGGGTGTAACTTCTAGAAGAAGACGAGGATCAGGCATAAATGATATTAGCCATTCATTAGCTTCTAATTTGGGCTGTTGAATGTCAATGAGGAGATTATTTAAGGAAGCTTGAGGATCAATTGAAAGACACATAAAGTGAGTTTAGAAGTTTGATTTTTTGGAGTAGAGCAATTGTCGGGAGAGTATTGATAGTGAGCTTGTGCAGTGAGGGTTAGGGATAGTTGGGTTGGAGTATCTTCTCCAGAGCCTAGGATACACAGCAGAGAGGTAGAGAGACATTAGGAGGCAGCGCAGGACCCAGGAGGGGTTGACGTTGAGCCAGAAAGGCTCACGCAGAAGCAGCGCAATCCTCCAAGTAGAAGTCCGAATTTGCTGAGTGAGCTGACATTTCTGAGTCGGGAGGGCTGGAAACTGCTCCAGAAGGCAAACTGATTCCCAATTGAGTTGATGCAGGGCCTTAGAGGTTGACGTAGGGCCCACGCAGGGGAAGTGCAGAAGTAGTTGGAGAACTCGCAGTTTAGCTGTCGGATCAACTGAAACTTGCCGAGTAGAGTGAGGTAATCTCACAAATTTCTTCTTCTAGTTTGTTTCTCTGTAACTGGATTGCTGGGATGGCATCCAAAGTTGTATTTAGAAAACTACTGCATAATAATAAAAACCCTCAGAGCTGCTGCACCGGTTTTCCCGCATTGGGTTTTTTCGGGGACATTTGTCCAAAAAATATTGTCATTTGTGTTGTATCTTTCTCTATTGTTTTGTTCTTGTTTTGGGCATATTATTTAATTGGTGTAGGATGATGTGTATTAGCTTCGATATTTGTTGTAGGAAGCAATAAATAATTTGTTTTAGTGATTAACAAATAGGAGAAGTTTAATTAGTTGCCGCAGTAGGGATTTCGATTTACAGAATTTTCACACCACTGTCACCTCACCAACCTTCTTCTCACTTATGGCCAACTCTCCTCTTGCTCAAAGGGGGATTCTCCCTAGTAGATCCTAGGGATCGAATGGCACAGTTAAACCAAGGCAAGGGACCCATAAGGTTTCTACTTTTATTACCATCAATTCAAGGACTGAACAATTAGTTTTTAAGGTGGATCTTGAAGATACGATTGTTAGTGTTTTTTAGGGTAATTTCTAGGATTTAAGTTCAAAGGGAAGGTCCCCAAACACACACAATCAACGAATTACAGGGTGATTTGAAGAGTACGCCCTGCCAAAACAATTTAAAAGATTTTGAAAGGAAAAGGTGACTGAGGATAGAAGATCAATGCCGTAGCTTGCCGGTATATTTTTGGGGCATATGGGGTCAAGGAGCAACACACTTGGAAATAAATGGAGTAGATTTAGGTTCAAAGACTAAGGGAGACCTACTCGTAATCCCTAGAGGTTTGATCTAGGTGTCCTACAATCTTCAAAATGGTATAAGGGAGTGACCTACACTTAGGTCATCTCAAAAGAGCTTAATGAGAGGATCAAAGAGGCTTGGAGCAAATTTAGCTTCAATGAAAGTCGCTCTAGTAGTCCTCTATTGTGCATAAGAGAGAGGAAATCACTAATGAATAGTTGTTATGTTCCAAGCGTGACAATGATTCAAGAGGAAATTGACTCCTTTATTCATATGAGGGTAACCTATTGAAATATGTAGCTATGGTCGGTCTTCATAATATTCATTTGTACTTGTAATGATGAAATATGAATTTTTATTTGTAAAAGAAAATTTATATGAAGTATGTTCTTCATGCTTGCAAGAAAAAGAAAATATTTGTTTGATTTTGTATTGAAAAGAAAATTTTTGAATTTGGAAATTTTGATTTTCCTCCACAAGAAGACCAAGTCGGCCCTCCTCTTGCACAAGTCGGCTCAGCCCCTTATGGCACCCATTCGACCCTCAAGAAAGACTATAAATATAAGTGACTCATCCTCCCTCAAGGCACTTTGGATCTCTCAAGTAATCTCTCTGCCTTATGAAGGTATACAAGGAGTCAAGGAGGCTGAATTCAGATCATAAGAAACATTCCTTCGGCCCTCGCTCCAGCATGAATAGAAGGTTGAGATCAGTGTGGTTGTATGTGGTATATCCTTGAGGCAATGTCCTAAATTTTTGTGGCTCTTCTGAGATCAGGACTGAAATTCTGAGGCTGAGATAGAGGCCGAATTTCAGACCTTTGGATCAGACCTATTTTCACATCTTGATCGAGTTATTCCAGGATGCCTTATAGACAGTTTTGTGAGGGCTGACTTGGTTTCTTGGTGAGAGGTGGGGCTAGTCTTCTATGCTGGTCAGTCATCTTGACTTTGATGTCTCTCTTGTTGAATTCATTCTGTAAGGAAAGGATTGTTGGG
The DNA here is from genome assembly GCA_000404065.3 of Pinus taeda. Lineage (NCBI taxonomy): Eukaryota > Viridiplantae > Streptophyta > Pinopsida > Pinales > Pinaceae > Pinus > Pinus taeda. Next base: position 19,848 of record APFE030862214.1, read on the forward strand.
ATTTTACCCCATGTGGGTTTTCCCAGGGTAAACTCTTGTGTTATTGTGTAGCTGTCTCTTTATGATCCTTATGGTATCTTGTATTTACTGTTTAGCTCCTTTGTGTAATTACTTTGTGATGGAAAAAGATTAACTTAACTAAAAAAGTATTTATCAGTTCAAAGGTTGCCCTAGTTTTTCAACATGGTATTAGAGTTGTGGTTGAAAGAGCAGCATTGAAGATGAAGCTTCATTAGGCCTTGAAATAAATCCTTTCTAGTCTTTGTTAAATCTGTATGGTAGACCGAAGTTGCTCAAGAGATGGACAAAATTGTTACAGGATCAATTCCCTAATTTTTGACCTCAGTTCTAGTCTCTGTGCCAAGCTTCAGGACATATTGCATAGCCCAAATTATCACAAGATCATCGTTAGGCCAAAAAGCTCAGAAAGACTGATCAAGGTTTGAATCCATAATGCGAAATTATGGAAAGGGTGAAGGTTATTTTAAAAGGAGGTCCGAAAAGTTCTATTATCTGCCTGAGATGGTTTGAAACTTTTCAGGCCACATATTAAAGGGCCAAAGACCTTAGATCTATTCCTGAATGCACATGTTTGGTATATAATCTTTTTACTTCTATGTTAACAGAAGGTTGTACATCTCTGAATGTTGAAGTCGAAGTCCCTTTGGAAGGAGGAGTCAAAGAAAATCTGAAAAACGTCCCTGTTCAAATGATTGAAGTATTATAACTGTCAATGCCAGAAGTCAAGGTATGTATCTGCTCACTGTAATTTTTGGCTATATCTTAGGAGCAAGGATAGCTGGAAGTCTTTGGTTAGACTTGCATCAAAGTCTCTACCTGAATCTCTAGTGCAAATGTTGTAAAGCCAAATCTCAGATAATTCACTGAAGTTTTCTAGTAAGGACTTATCTCAAAAATATGTCTTTTATGAAGTTTGTTTGCAAAGTGTAAGACTGGTGAAGACTCTAAACGTTTTTCATGCAAAACATATCACAATAAAAGGTGTTTGAAATCCAAGTATGATGTTTCCTAAATCTTTGGAATGTGAATATAATATGGGTTGAATTTGATGACCTGTGCAAAGTCTGGTGTAATGTTGAAGCTTCAAAGACACTTGTTATCTCTCATACTGATGATAAGATTGTAAGGTCAAGTTCCTCAAGATTGAAGGATTAAAGAGAAACTACTCAAGCTTGTAAAAGTCATTTCCCGATGTCGAGCTGCTGTCAAGAGAAGTTAGAATAAAATCCATTCCCTAAGACCAATAACAAGTTTAGATGTGGGTACAAAGATCTACAAAAGGCCAGTGAAGTTATCAGTTTGCAATTTTTATAAGGTATTAATGCATCTCAGTAACTTCATCTAGATCAAAAACTTTTGTAGATCGCATCCAGAGGAATCGATCATCTATATGCTTGAGAAAAGTTTTTGTATCAAAGTTGTGAACTTCAGAGTTTAACTGTAAGGGATCCTTGAGAAAGCCATTAAGAAGAGGCCGAGAACCTCTGTTTTAGAATCCCTAAGTTCTGAAGGTTATAATTCTCTTGTCTAAGATCAGAAACATCTCAGAAAGATTGCAGATCAAGCTTCGACAGAATCCTAAGGAGTCTTATGAGAATTCAAATTTGTGTTACTTTGAAGGTAGCAGTCCAAAGAGTTTGAATACATCACTATATAAGACTGATGCCCTAAGTAACAAAGACTACAGTGACTTAGCAAAGCCAAAATTTTGTAGTTGAGCTGAAGGACCTAAGGTAGCATGAAAGGATCTCTGTCTACAAGCAAAAATTGATTGATGGTCGAAGCAAGTATGAGGACAAGGAAACCTGATACCTTATGAAGATGAATCCTGAAAGAGATATTGCAAGTATGCAGGAAATGTCTTGCATAAATAAATTCCTCTGAGCCAAAAAAAGTTGAGAAAATTATCTAGCAGAATGCATCCTGTATTTATACTCAAAGAAAGGCAGAGCAGTTTGATTTGAGGAATCAAGGACACATGAAGTTTCTATGATAGTTTCCCACAGATGATGAAATGCTCACTGAGTTTACTGGAAAGAAGAGGCTGAGCCCCTCTTTAAAGTTGAAGATTGAATTTGATGAAGCATAGACTACTGATGAAGATATCTTGCCAAAGGATTGAGACCCGATGTATGCCAAATACTTTTGGACTTACAAGAAAATCTAGGGTTTAGATTCTATAGGGCTGGAAGTCTTAGCCAGATTCTAGGGTTTTGGATATTGGAAGATCTAGGGTTTGTAAACCCTAGCAAGGGCTTGAATAAGAAATCCCTAGGGCTTGTCAAAACCATAGGATTGATCGTTTCCACTGAAAGAAGAAATCCTAGTCCATGTAGGGAAGGTATGACATCATGCTAATGTTGAAGACAAGGATGATGAAGCTACAAGATGAATGCAAGAAGGCTAAGATCAAGTGGGGATGACTCTCCTCTCGAAAGATAAGTATTTTATATCTCTCTTGTTTTATTATTACTATTGTTGTCATTTTACTATTAGTTAGTCTCTTGTCTTTGAGTTCTTTGCTTGGTTGTAATTGTTCTTCCATGGCCTCTTAGTGAGGATTGTAGGTACATAGTAAAGGCTGCCAAGGCTTTGACAAGCAAATGGAAGAAGTGCAAAAATGAAGAAAAGCAAGAGGACTTTCCCATAATCATGACTTGTGTTGAGAGATATTGCACTAGAGGAGATTTGAAATCAGAGGAAGCGATTAGATCAACAATTTTGAAGTATGCTTTGATCATGGTATTTACAAGGTCTAGTAATAGAAGGTTCTCCTAGTAAGAGGGAGAGGTTATGAAAAGACATTTGTCCTTGTTATGAGGTACACTTCTATTATCATTGTTTTGAAGATTGCACTAGGTTGATGTAGAGACTGCTTTCCTCAATAATTGAGGTAGAAGTTTACATAAGAGCTACCTCAAGCCTGTGAGTAGAAGAGCTCATTGAAGACTTCAGAGGTAGCTTTGTTGGAAAATGTAACTAGGTTCGGTCTTCATTTAATGTATTTGAGTCATCTTGTAATGTACTTGTCAAAAGAATAAAGAAAATAATTATTATTATTATTATTGTGACTTATTAAAGCATGGGTTTCATGCTTGGGTCACCATGTTTTAGGTCAAAGTCCCCATTGAGGACTTCTAGGATTTATTTTGAGTCAATAGTCATTGTACTTTTAAAGAGACCCTTCTTGGGCTTTTGAATCATGTAGAAAGGTCAAGTGTTGAGTCAAATATGATTTATGTATCCTCCACACCAAGTCGGCCTAGAAGAGATCAAGTCGGCCTAAGGACACTAATTTGAACTCACATGAAGCCTATAAATACAAGCAAATCGAATTCATTTGGAATACACTCTCTCATAAGAAGTTCGATATCTCTTTTAGTTGGGAAAAGTGCGAGTCTGACGCTGGAAAGCCAAAAGAAGTGCGATTTGGGTGGAGTCTAAGGAGAAGGAAAAAATCGAAAGTTTGGTGCCTCTCTCTCTATTTCGTGCCCTAGATTGGGAAATCGAAGTCTTCCAAGTTTCACTGTTGCCGAATGCTGCTGCCTAGTCAAAGTTGCTGGAATGGGGTCGAAATTTTGGGAAGCTTACTTGGTGTGGAGGGAAGGTTTGGGCTTTGTCTAGGTTGAAGAGTCTCAAAGAATAGTATTGAAAGGAAGAATTTCTTGACTGGGTTTTCCGCTCGACTGGTGTCTATTGTTTTATGTGCCGCTGCTTTGGTAATTGCTTGATGAACTAAAGCAAAGAAGATATAAAGAATTGTGATAACAAGAAACATCACAAGTAATTATCAAGAATAAGAAAAACTTTCTGCATTTTTGATTTTCTAACATGGAATTAGAGCTTTGGTGAAGAAAGAAAGAAAAAGCAGTCTCGAGCACTTGATCAAGGAACCATTCAAAAGGACTATCTCAGGGAAAGAATCTACTATATTCAAGGAAGATGTCTAACAGAATCAAGGGAGTGAACAAACTTGAAGGGGCCTCAAACTACAAGTCCTGGAAGAAGAGGATTGGTCAACAGAAAAGTAAAGAAGCCTACAGAGGATTACAGTGACGTTGACAAAGTGAAATTCAGGGAACTAGAATTGGTGGCCATGACTCTAATGGTAGAAGGAATAAAGGAAAACCTTGTCCCATTCTTAGCTAACATCGATCATGCTCAGGAAATGTATGAAGCCTTATCAAAGTTATTTACTATTAAGAACATTGGTCAAGTAGCAGTTTGAAGAATGAGCTAAGGACCACAAAGATGTCCAAAGAAGATACAGTGGCCTCTTTCTTTGTGAAGATAACAAGAATTAGGGATGATCTTTTGGCCATTGATGAAATTGTTCTAGACAAAGAACTCATGATCACTGCCCTATTAGGATTGCCACCTACTTGGGTGCATTTGCTGCAGGACTTAACAATTGGAAGGTAGCTCCCACTTTTAAAGAACTATGGACTACCTGTAGTCAGGAAGAATTAAGGATTTCATTAGCTACCAATCCTGAAGGAGTATCAAATGCCTACATTGCTCAACATAAAGGAAAGAAATTGAGAGGACCAAGGAAGAAGGTAGAGATATCCGAGGTAGAATCCAATCAATGTCATATGAAGGGTCACTACAGGAGTGACTGTCTCGACAATCCAAGAAACAAGAAGAGAGAAAGAGATAAATCCAACATTGTTGAAGAAGGAGACTCAAAGAAAGTCAAACCCAAAGAATTTGACATAAGGGACTTACACTGCTAAGTCCTTTTCTTTTAAGTTTTAGTTATTCTATTTTATATTTTTGATATGTAGAATTTATAGGTTTTAACATGTTTTTGAAAAAGACATTTTCTTTTGTAAGTTTATAGGTATCCTTCAAGCTTTGGAGGGAACCGTTAACAATTCCTAAAGATAAGTATCTCATTTCCCTTCAGTTTTTGGTTTCATGTACTCATTTAGTTTTGATTACATTAAATACTAATTGTTAGTGTCAGTTAGTTCTGCTTGTCACCGGTGATCAAATACGCTTTTAACAAGATTTGTTAGGAGTCTCAAAGTCAAATTTTATCATGTCACTAGGTTTTCAGAATAAAATTTGGTCACTGGTTAGTGTGCCTAGGATTATCTCAACTCTCTCAAGAATTTCACATGCCGGTCACTTTCACCACTCAGCTAAGTGTATCATCATTAAGAGAATATCATCATCATGTTAGTCGTCACCATCATGATTTCACTAAGTCTAACGTCTCCATTAGGTCATTAGGTTTTCAAGGTCACCAACACTTTCATTTCATGCATAAAAGTCTGGCATGAGTTGTGATAATAAAGTCTTTTCAATAAATTCTGATTTCAGATGTAATTTCGTAAGTACTTCATAGTTGTAGTTTCAAGGTTCCAAAAAGAAGGTTCATTGTTCAAAGAAGATACAAAAAAAAGTCCAGGTTACAAATGTCCAAGGTTGCCAAGTTAAAAAAGAATGAAAATCATGTTTGAAAGAGACATGTAGGGCCCATTTCACTTAAAGGAGAATCATGCTATGTCTATAAAAGCCCAAAAAGACTTGTACACATTTCATTTGCATTCCTATCTCATCTTGTTATCGAGCTCATTCCTACTTAGGTGAGAAAACATGGGTTTTTCAGCTAAATGTGGCAAAATTTGCTTGGCGCTGCTAACACAAACACTGCACTGCTTTTCTGGAGGAGGCGTTGCGTGTAGAAACATTGTGTTGCGTTTTGGCGCTGCACATCGGTGAACTATGCTGCACACGGCACATAGTCTCCCAAAAATCATCAAAAATCACCTAAATCAAAATTTCAAGCCTGTATTCCAGTTTCTGAATACCTGTTCCCAGATATAGAGGTATTGCTATCATATATTTTTCTATGTCGGGTGAGCTAGTTTAGGCACACAGTTTTAGTCAGATAAACTGCATAATAATATTACCGTCTGAATAGTTGCATTAGTTTTTCCGCATTGGGTTTTTCATAGGACATTGGTCCAAAAATAATCGTGTCACTTGTGTGCTTGTTTTCTTTCAGTTGATGATTTGTAGATATTGACACTGTACTTGTGTTTATTTTCAATATTTACATGGTAAATAACTTGTTAAGTAATTAAACAAGTAGGTGAAATAAACCAGATAGTACAAGAAGAATTTCTTATGGGTTAGACTTAGAAATTCCAACACACTTCTGCAATTTTCTGAGATTTTAATTAAAAATTTCACTGTGTAATTTCTGAGAGTTTCTAGTTTGACTTGGGTAAAGGTAAATTGACGATGTAACTTTAGTAGTTCGAAGTTTTGATGATGTAATCATAAATAAATTAGCATGATAGGTTGTTTTTATGTTTAATTAGGCCTCATAAATGAAGAAAATCTCAAATCAAAGTCTAAGTGAAGAGTTCGTTTTTGATCTTCTCACTCTCACTTGTTGGCTGAGATATTTTTGGAAATTGTTCCACCATTCATGGATTCGACCCCTGAAGGTGGGGAAACTGTTTATCTTAGTCTATATGGATCATTTTCTTAGTCAGAGAGAAGGGTTGGACATTTGAGGAGAGAACTCTTGTAACTTGTGTTTCAACGTTTTCAGGAAATCAAAGAACAGTTGCAGCTATTATCTAGGAATTCATTGTAGTGAGTTTGTCATATTGTTTCTTCTCTATTATAGTTTCATATGATAGATATTCATCTCTTCTTTCTATTCATGATTTTCTTCAGTGATTTTTCCTAAGTTTATAAGCAAAATTTGTTGGGTGCAGGAATTACACTTAAGCAAACTCCTCAACATTTAAATTGTCAACCCGGGGGATTCGTAAACTTAGAGATGAAGCACAGGCATTGCCAGAGATGGTATGAATATTTCTAATGTCAATCCCTACTTTCTTTAAGGGAAAGATTGCAGAATCAAACTAAAAAGAGAAAAAGGCAACTTGAACCATCAAAATAATCTAAGATTGGAACAAGGAAGAATGCATTTGCAAAATAGATTTAGAAATAAAGGGACAATCACTCTAGTTAACTATTGATTAACTACTGAGTGTGTGTTTTTCTTTAGCAGAGACACTTTAGCAGTCTCATTAGATGGGCCCTTCAAGCCTGCTTATGTAGAGATTTCCTTCTTGCACTAATCTGTCCTGCACTATCGTAGTCTGCTTGCACTAGTGCAAGAACAGAGATTTATGCAGAGGGTATAAATGGTGTCTGTACTAAAAGCGTTTTACTTCGTGCAAGGGCTTGAAATTTCTCAGATTCAAAGCACTCAGATCCCGTGGCAAGAAACTAGTTCTTGCACCAGATCAGAGCTTCTTACACTTAACATTTAATTTCTTGAAATAAGTGCTTAGTTACTGCAAGGGTTATTATACTGTGAAATCAAGTTGCACACATAAACATGAATGTTTTTGATTTTAACAGAGTGCAGAAATAGAGAAACAATCCATATAATTTATCTTGTCATGAAGTATTTAATGAAAGCAAGAAAACTACTGGAAGTAAACTAAAAAGGCTTGCTGCATCACACCAACGTGCATTGGTGCAGGTTCATTTCTCCTGCTTGGACTAGGTGAGGAAAACCAAATCAAACGGAACTGCAGAAAATGAATAGCACACCAACGTGCACTGGTGCAGGTTTGTTTCTCCTGCTTGGATCAAGCGGGGAAAACCAAATCAAATAGAACTGCAAAAAATGAATAGCACACCAATGTGCACTGGTGCAGGTTTATTTCTCCTACTTGGACCAGGCAGGGAAAACCAATTCGAAATCAAGTGCAGGAAAATGAATAGCACACCAATGTGCATTGGTGCAGGTTTATTTCTCCTGCTTGGACCAGGCAAGAAACAAATCCGAAATCAGGTGCAGGAAAAGGAAATTTAACTACTTCACACAACGGATCTGCGTTCACTCAAAAAGCAATACATGTGCTGGAAATTAAATCACACCTGACAATATAAGCATAAATTATAAGAACAAAAAATAGGGTAAACGTGCTGGGTTCGCTGGGCCCTAGCCAACCAGCGTGTTTCCCTTGCAAATAGAAACGCTGCTTAGTACTTTATCAATTCATCAACTTTCAAACACAGAAATATGATTTATGAAACATGAGGCGGAGCTGCCTTTCTTATTAATTCATATAGGCAAATACATGCGTGAATACATAGTCCAGCCCAAATTTGGGCGATAATGAAATACAAGCCTGTTACCGCCTCCCTAATTATATCTTTGTTCTATACAAACTCTATTGAAAACTATCTCATCCTATTTACATTCTTCATTATATAGATCTTTGGCCGAGGGCAACCTACAGCTGTTCGTTCTTCATAAGTTCGATCTTGACTACCTTTGGATTGCCTTGCTGTCGTGGCTGAAGCTCGACTGCCTTTAAATCTATCCTGCTGTCGTGGCTGAAGTGGCGCAAAACGAGGGGGTGATCAAGGAGGTTCAGATCTGCTCCAAGGATTCGCTGTGCTGGCACCGGTGCAGGATCCAATCCTGCACTAGGATCAACGGTCATGGTAAGCACTTGACTACTAAACAAACATTGGAGATATCGATAAGTTACAAGAATGATTATAAGCAAGAAATCATGTAATGAATAATTAATTAATGCTAAGTTAAGTTAAAAGTATGAAATATAAAGTTCATCGAGATATGTCATCGTTCTTGGACTAGTGCAAGATGAGGGTGTATAAGAGAAGTAAAACAACGGTAAATGGTTAATTTAGGAAGGGAAAAATGGTCAAAAGAGAGCAAATTAGGGGGTTAACATCCTCCCATCCCTAAACTGTTGTGTGTCCTCACACAACTCTTTACCTTTGCAAAAAATTTCAAAACTTTGAGCATTCCAACTCAATCCTGCTCAGGCGTACTTCCATTAGCCTGCAGTGTTTCAGACTTCTTCTTTCTGATGTTCTTTAACTTCTTTGTCACCTTTTTAAGTCGCTTGAAACATTGCGCAGCTCGGTACTTCCAGACTTTAACTTCTCTTTTCTTCTTCTGAATTTTTGCCGTCAATTCTCCTCTGCTCCGTTCTTTATCCTCCTGTGCTTTGACTACAAGCTGCTCTAAGTTCTGCACTTGAAGCTCTAGTTCAACTACTCGAGCAGCAGAAGTTACTAAATCTTTTTCCTTTTCTGTCTCAGCAGGGGCTGTGTCTTCCTTAGGGACCTCTATATCTGCCATGGTTACATCAGGAAACTAACAGGTTGTCATTTTTTGGGCGTAGAAGGGGTCTCTTCAATTGGTGCGCTAGCTGTCTTCTTATTTGCAGATGAGGCCTTTTTTGCTTTTTCAGATCGTTTCCTTTTTGCACTGGTGCAAGAAGGACTTCCCTTTTCAGTTTTGCTCGAGCTCTTGCTTGTGCTGGTGGGGTCCTCTATCTCTTTTCCAGCGGTTGTCCTTTTGTGCAGCTATTTTAACAGTGCCTCCCGTGTCATACCTTTCACTTCTAGATATTTTAGGACCAAAATTTTTATCAGGCCGTGGTGATATAATCATGTGTCGGCCTGGTCTGCCGTCCGTCCTACACACTTTTAGCCATTTTCTCCAAGCTCTTAAGCAGAAAATAAGGGGAATTCATCCTCCACTGGATGTGCCGGCCGGCTTCAAAATGTTGCAGCATTCTAAAATGATATACGAAGGTGCAGGTGTATCTTCTCTCGCAGGTCACAATCTTCTGTAGGATGAAAAGGTCTTTCCACTGACCCAGCAGGGCACTGCGCGGAACTCCTACCTTCCAATCTACCTCTATCTTCTTATCAACGACGAAATGTTGCCATCACTTCCTTTCTAGCTTCTGATTCTTAAACCACTGTTCACCAATGTTCTCCAAGCCTGTCGCTACTGCTATGAATTCTTCTGTAACTTTAAATTTGAGAGACCCAATTTTCACTCGGCTGTTTCCGAAACTCCTTGCACACTGTAAAGCCACTCCTTTATCATGCCCGTCAAACTTCTGCAAAAATTGAAGAAAGCCTGAGTCTTGCAATAGTGCAAGACTATTGCGATACTCGGTGGTCTGCTCTACCTTACTGAGAGACGAGGGTTCGTTCTGAACAGGTGGTATCGCTGCTTAACAGCTATGAACAGTTAAGAATTCTATGTGCAATACCGGAGAAGTCGACTCTTATAAATAGAGATTCAACTGTCCACCATCCTTTCTATCTTATCGCCTGTTCATTCGCCATAGATGCACGACAACTTTGAGGTTAGGCCGGATTGGTACTTGCGGTGACGGTTTAACGGCTAGGTGAGGTAATCATTATCAGTGAAGGACGTTTATGATTATGGCGGAGAGGGGTAATTATGTTCAAGCAACAGTTAAAACATTTCCACATTCCTTCATAATTCAAAAACAGAACTTAGCATTCAGTAAAAAGATCACGATGTCTAACTTAAACACCTTGTACTTTAAATAATTTTCTCCTAGTTAGTATGATAGCATAAGTACTTCATCGGTTAAGTGAAAGGACTTCATATAAATTTTCATGATGACCACTTTCCTATGCCGTATGCTATGAAAAAAATAACTTGTACTATGTTTCTAACAGGGTGCATGCTTGCACTGATTTGCTTGCACCGCTTAAATTATACTATTTTGCTGGTACCGTTTTGCTTGCTTTATCATATAGGACAACATGCTTGCACTAATGCAAGCATAATATCTAAAAACAAAGAATTTAAATAATATAGGCTGGATTTCCAGATGACTTCCTCAACTTATACTGAAAATTTGCTTCTCCCTTTCTTGATGCTTTAGAGCATATCCTTTTGCTCTTTGTGTGCGAGATCCTACAATAAATTCATGAGGGAATAAAGAAGTTGGAAAAGGGAAATTTCAGAATGGGAAGGAATTCTGTTACAGGGATTCTGGGAATAATACCAAAAGAGGGAATAAATAGAAGTGGGATAGGGAAAAAATTTCAAGGGTAAAGTGGGATTTCTTCGAAGCAGACAAGGTAAATTCAGAAGAATGTAGGAAGGTTAATCATTCTCGGATTAAAGAAGAAAATCGAGGGAATATTACGAAAATGGAATATGAGGGAAGGCGAAAATTTTTCTGGAAGGTCTACCTGCACTGGTGCAAGAAAAAGTAACCGCAGCAAAAGTTAAGCATTACTTAAATAAAAATATCCATGCTAATTACCCCAACTGTATAAAGGTTGGTTTCGCTGAACCTGCTTTTACTTGGTGGTAGCTAGCATATCTAAAGATCAAGCAACATTTTCTTTTTATTAGAAATTTTTGATCTTCCTGCCAGCAAGCTGGTTTTCAGGTTGATCCTTCTGCAATCATGTCAGTGAATTTATTTTCATAATTACAGGAAAATATTCTTTCTTTACTTTTTCTTATTTTTTATTTTTTTTTCTTTTTTTATTTTTATTTTTAAGAAGAAAGAGAACTCATGTTTTCAAAAGGTTGGTATTACCATTCACCACTATCGTCCCAAATTGCTGGACTTGTTGTGTAAAATCTTTCCTGGTAGGTGGCTGAAAATACTTCTTTAACTCGTGTCCATTTACCAAGAATACTGAATTTTGTCCATCAATAGTTTTAACTTCTACTGCTCTATTCTCAAATACTTGGATCACTTCATAAGGTCCCATCCAATGTGTATGGGATTTCCCTTTGAAGATTTTAAATCTAGGATCATAAAAGAGCGCCCAATCACCTGGTTGGAATTGCTTTTTCTGAATAGACTTGTCCTGCCACCTTTTACGTTGCTGCTGAATTAGTATATTCTGTTGAACAACATCCCTATGAAATTCATCTAATTCATTTAATTGGAGAAGACGCTGTTGTTGTGCCTCAGAGAGATCTAGTCCTAATTGAACTGTAGTTCTGAAAGTTTTGATATGGAATTCAATTGGTAACAAAACCTGTTTGCCATATACCAGCTCATATGGTGTATGTCCTGTGCTATTTCTCCAAGTGGTTCTATATGCCCACAAAGCCTTTGGTAATCATTCAGACCAGTCCTTTCTATGCATATTCACTGTCTTTGTAAGAATGGTCTCGATCACTTTGTTCGTGGATTCCACCTGGCCATTTTCTTGCGGGTGATACAACATCGATTTCCTGTGCCAGACCTTATATTGTTCCATCACACCCTGTACTAGATTAGAAATAAACTGCGGACCATTGTCAGAAACAATTTCTTTAGGAACACTAAATCTAGTAAAGATTTCAGTAAAAAAAAAATCAACAATAACTTTTTCTGTAGCAAAAGAAACAGCTTTAGCTTCTACCCATTTCGTAACAAAATCTCTACAAACCAAGATATGCTTTTTACTTAATGATGTTGGATTTATTGGCCCAATAAAATCAATAGCCCATTTTTGAAATGGCTCAATCATAACTTGGAGGCATAAAGGCATTTCATTGGTTTGATTAGGCTAGCCCATTCACTGACAGCTACCACAATGCTTGACATACTGTTTGGCATCCTTAAACAAGGAAGGCCAAAAGTAACCAATACACAATACTTTATATGCAGTCGGCTTATCAGCGAAGTGGCTTCCACAAGGTTCATCATGAGTAGATTTCAATATGTCAAACACTACCTCCTCTCTTACACACCTACGGATAATCAGATCTGGACCAGTGTAAAAGAGATCTCCTTGAATCCAGGAATATGCAACACTTTTCTGAGCAATACTGCGCTTTTCACGAGCGGACAAGTGGGGTGGTGTTTTCCTAGTAACCAAGTAATTAGCAATGTCAACAAACCACGGGGAATCTGTTGACATAGCAAAAAGATGTTCATTCGGAAAATCATCATTAATAGGAGTTGCTTCACTAGGATTATCTAATCTAGAAAGAAAATCTGCTGCAACATTGGATTTTCCTGGTCTATCAACAATAGTAATATTAAATTCCGGCAACAATAGTAGCCACCTAGTCACTCTAATTCTAGTTAATGGTTTATTCATCAAATATTTAATCGCGAAATGATCAGTATGTACAAATACTTCATATCCTGTAATATAGTGTCTGAACTTATTAATTGCAAAAATTACAGCTAAAAACTCTTCTCTGTAACTGTATAATTTAATTCAATGGAAGACAAATTCTTACTAATATAATAAATAGCATAGGATTGTTTATTTTCCTCTTGTCCTAAAGCTGCGGCAATAGCCAAATCTGAAGCATCAGAGGAAATATGAAAAGACAGAGACCAGTTAGGACCTCTTAAAACTGGTGCATATACTAACTTTTCCTTCAATGTTTCAAAAAACTGTTGGCAAGCCTCTGGTCCAAGAAAATTCACTATCCTTAACTAGAAGTCGGAAAAGAGGAGCAACTATCTTAGAAAAATTTTCAATGAATCTCCCATAATAACCAACATGTCCTAAAAAACCTCTTACTTCCCTTTGAGTTTTGGGTGCAGGAAGATGCAGAATAATTTCGATCTCTGCTGGATCAACCTGGATACCTTTACCAGAAATCAAATGGCCAAGTACCACTCTCGCTTTGCACATTAATCTACATTTCTTGTCACTCAAGGCGAGATGGGCTTATTGACAACGAAGAAGTACTTTTTCTAGATTTTTGAGAGCTTCCTGAAAAGAATCACCAAACATAGAAAAGTCATCCATATAAATTTCTACAAATTCTAGATCAGTGAAAATACCCAGGACTGCCCTTTGAAAGGTAGTCAGGGCATTATAGAAACCAAAGGGGAGCACTCTATAAGCAAATGAACGCCATGGACATGTAAAAGTAGTTTTATCCTGATCTTCGGGTGTAATCTGTATCTGGTTATAACCACTGAAGCCATCCAAAAAGGAAAAATATTTCTTTCCTGCAAGGGTATCAAGCACCTGGTCAATGAAAGGGAGAGGGAAGTAATCTTTGAGAGTGGTTTTGTTTAATTCTTGATAATCAATACAAATACGCCATCTTCCATCTTTCTTAGGTACTAGCACTAATGGAGAGACCCACTGACTGTTGGAAATAGGATAAATAAAGCCAACATCCAAGAGTTTCTGTACTTCTTCCTTCGCAATATCTCTTAGAGCTGGATTCATTCGCCTTTGGGGTTGTCAGACAGGTCGGGCTCCTTTCTGAATATAGATATGATGTGTATAAGTTTCAGGGGGGATGCCCTTCATATCTTCATAGCCCCATGCACTAAGATGGTTTTGCAACAAATTCACAAGCTTCTCTCGCTGAGATGAGTCCAAATCTGAACTAATATACAAGGATTTACCAAGGCTAATCTCAACAAGAGTAGTATCAGGCTCAGGAGTACTCAAGGGGGTGGTCAAATGCAACGGTACAAAAGAATGAGAATCATGGTTAGCTTGAAAATCTAGGCTGAAAATCTAGCTCAATAGCTCAAAATTAGGCATAGTGTCTAGATTATTCAGGAAATCTTGAATTTCATCTTCTTGTGAAGACCCAGTATGCTGATGGATAAAGGAAATGGGCTGAGTCTCCTCGTCACTGCTCTGATCCAACCATAAAGTATCTTAAAGGTCCTAAATGGATCTGGCAAGGGGGTATAAGGTAACTTTCTTCCTAGATTCTCCATGTGAAATATACATATCGCCAGAGCGACATACAATATATGCATCGACTGTAGCAAGCCATGGTTGACCCAAGATCAAGGGATGACCTCCTACTGGGTTCTTTGGCTGGAGCACAATGAAATCAGCAGGATATTCCCAAGAATCTAATGAGATGATCACATCGTCCAATACTCCTTCTGGCTTAATTTTAGATCTATTTGCTAATTCAAGCACAATGGGAGTAGGGTGAAGATGAGATAACCGAAGTTGATCCATGGTTTGCTTAATCATGACATTAATGGCTGCCCCCAGGTCTATAAGAACATTAGAGACAAGGATATTACCAATCGGAACTGGGACAACAGGGTTTCCGAGATCAGTATATTTTTCCATAGACACACATCCTGTCATCAACTCTGCTGCCCTACCAACAAATTGAATGGTTTGTGGTTCCAATCTCTTCCTCCCGAGTTTCTTGAGACAGAGTTCCTTAATAATCTTAGTACAAATAGGGATCTCTTGATGGCTTGGAGCAGAGGTATCTTAATGAAAAGATTTAGAAGCTCTGATGCCAAGCTAGTCTCAGAAATAGGCTCACTTCTTTCCATTACTAGCCTCTCTGGGAAGGGAGGCTGGTTGGAAGAAGGTGGCAAGGATTCAGAGGGTAAGGGCTGCTTAGTGACAACTTTTGAAGAATGATTAAGAGTTTCCTCTTCTTCTTTCTCTTCAACAATCACTCTAGGTTGCTTCTGATTTTCTAGTGTTACAGTTCTTCCCGATCTTAATTGAATATCATGAACCCCAACTGGAATAGACTGGTACTCGAATAAAGGTGGGTTTGTTACATAGATCATTTGCATTGCTTTATTATTGTTAGGATTGGGCATAGGTTGAGTAGGCAACTGAGGAGGTCGAAAAGGTGGAGGTAAAGGTAATGGTGGAGTAGACTGACTTGGAGGTTGAGGCATTGAATAAGGTGTATGTGTAGATGGATATGACTGCATGGGTGGCTAGTAGGAATATGGAGAATGAGTTGGCCCTCTCCAACCTTGTTGCCATGGTTGAGAAGGTTGTCCATGTTGATATTGGTTTCCATACTGCCACTGCTAATTAGTGTTAGGATAAGAATATGCATGTGAATTATAACCAAAATAGTGTGGAAAAAATTTAGGAGCCATACCTGCACCTACTTGAGGCCAATTTCTTTTTGCTCCCATAGCATACAAATATTTAGCTTCACGCTGTCCCCCTGTAAATACAACTTTAAGCCCTGGTATAGAGGGACGTTTTTCTGTGATATGGTCTTCTGCACAAATAGCACACCTATTAGTTTCTTTCAAATTAAGAGGACATTCTTTAGGAGGATGCTTGTCTCTACATTTAGGACAGAAAATACTTAATGACTCTTGTTTCTTCATGAGTTTTTGCTGAAATTTTAAAGAGTCAACCTGTTTGGTAATAGTATTCATTATATCAATTTTCATGTTTCCTATTTTATTTTCTAGTCCAATAATAATAGCATCAGTAGATTCGGTTTTTCTATTTCTATTTCGAGTTCCTCCACCGGATCTATAGTGATTTCTTGAAAATTTCCTGCATAATTCACAAATTTGTTCGAAAGTTTGCTGAGAAATATCACCTTGTCCTAATAGATTTAAATTATTTCTAGCATTATCAGTAAGTCCTCTTAAGAACAAGGTTCTAATAGTACTGGAATCAAGCTTAAGTTTCGACCTTTGTAAAATATACAGAAATCTTTCTAGGTAATCTTCAAGAGTTTCATCATCATCCTGTATGATTGTAAAAATCTCATCCTGCTTGTCTTGAGTTTTGCAATATTCTTGATACTTAGATAAAAACACTCTCTTCATTTGATCCCAAGAGGCTATAGTGTTTCCTCCTAACCCCATGAACCAGCGTAAAGATGAGTCCTTGAGAGTAACAGGAAATAATCTTAGCTTCTGAGCATTGGTTGAATAATCATAACTTCTACACAGAATATCAAACTCGAATAAAAAAGATTCAGGATCTTCATGAACTTTACCATGGAAATGAGGGAGATCTGATGGTGGAATATTCTTCATTTGTGCCACAGTATCGGGGTCCACAATTGGAAACACAAAAGTGGATTGTTCCCCACCTACCTAGTTTTCACCAATCCCTTCCACATGATCTTCATGGTCTGCCATTGTTTCCCTTTTGCTCCCAACAGACTGAACCACACCTGAGCTGTTGTCACCGGAATCTAGGTGGACTGTTCCTGCATGGTGGGTTTGAATTGGATTGGGCTTCTTGCTCACAGAAGGAGACCCAATATGAGAATTGTTTTCAGAATTCTTTCGGCCCTTAGTGGGCTTTGAACCCCTACCTTTTCTAGGCATTCATTTCAAAAAAGAAAGAAAAATAACAAACAACTTCTAATAAAGAATGCTGTCAAAAATCAATCAACACCAGTGAAATTCCTTCAAACAAGTTTTTCTTGTGAAAATAAATAAAGGAAAAATTACCTCTATTATATAATCAGAGAATTCTTACCAAATCAAATTGCCTCCCCGGCAATGGCGCCAAAATGTTGGGTGTAGGAATTACACTTAAGCAAACTCCTCAATACTTAAATTGTCAACTTGGGGGATTCGTAAACTTAGAGACGAAGCACATGCAATGCCAGAGATGGTATGAATATTTCTAATGTCAATCCCTACTTTCTTTAAAGGAAAGATTGCAGAATCAAACTAAAAAGAGAAAAAGGCAACTTGAACCATCAAAATAATCTAAGATTGGAACAAGGAAGAATGCATTTGCAAAAGAGATTTAGAAATAAAGGGGCAAGCACTCTAGCTAACTATTGATTAACTACTGAGTGTGTGTTTTTCTTTAGCAGAGACACTTTAGTAGTCTCATCAGATGGGCCTTACAAACCTGCTTATGTAGAGATTTCCTTCTTGCACTAATATGTCCTGCACTATCGTAGTCTACTTGCGCTAGTGCAAGAACAGAGATTTATGCAGAGGGTATAAATGGTGTCTGTACTAAAAGCATTTTACTTCGTGCAAGGGCTTGAACTTTCTCAGGTTCAGAGCACTCAGATCTCGTGGCAAGAAACTAGTTTTTGCACTAGATCACAGCTTCTTACACTTAGCATTTAATTTCTTGAAATAAGTGCTTAGTTACTACAAATGTTTTTATACTGTGAAATCAAATTGCACACATAAAAATGAATGTTTTTGATTTTAACAGAGTGCAGAAATAGAGAAACAATCCATATAATTTATCCTGTCATGAAGTATTTAATGAAAGCAAGAAAATTACTGGAAGTAAACTAAAAAGGCTTGCTGCATCACACCAACGTGTACTGGTGCAGGTTCATTTCTCTTGCTTGGACCAGGCGGGGGAAACCAACTCAAACAAAACTACAGAAAATGAATAGCACACCAACATGCATTGGTGCAGGTTTATTTCTCCTGCTTGGATTAGGCGGGAAAAACCAAATGAAACAGAACTACAAAGAATGAATAGCACACCAACGTGCACTAGTGCAAGTTTATTTCTCCTGCTTGGACCAGGCGGGGAAAACCAATCCGAAATCAAGTGCAGGAAAATGAATAGCACACCAACGTGCACTGTTGTAGGTTTATTTCTCCTGCTTGGACTAGGCAGGAAAACCAATCCGAAATCAGGTGTTGGAAAAGGAAATTTGACTAC
This sequence comes from Pinus taeda, assembly GCA_000404065.3. Lineage (NCBI taxonomy): Eukaryota > Viridiplantae > Streptophyta > Pinopsida > Pinales > Pinaceae > Pinus > Pinus taeda. Next base: position 38,061 of record APFE030862214.1, read on the forward strand.
ACACAGTGGATCTGCGTTCACTCAAATAGGAATACATGTGCTGGAAATTAAATCACACTTGACAATATAAGCATAAATTACAAGAACAGAAAATAGGGTAAACGTGCTGGGTTGGCTGGGCCTTAGCCAGCCAGCGTGTTTCCCGTTCAAATAGAAATGCTGCTTAGTACTTTATCAATTCATCAGCTTTCAAACACAGAAATACTATTTATGAAACATGAGGGAGAGCTCCCTTTCTTATTAATTCATAGAGGCAAATAAATGTGTGAATACATAGTCCAACCCAGATTTAGGCGATAACAAAATACAAGCCTGTTACCGCCTCCCTGGTTATATCTTTATCCTATACAAACTCGATCAAAAACTATCTCGTCCTATTTACATTCTTCATTATATAGATCTTTGGCAGAAGGCAAAAAAGATCGTTTAACCAATTGCATAACCGATATGTAGAATTTAGCTTCTCGGCCTTCAAAATTAGGCAGTTCAACAAAACTGGCCGTAGCTAATCTCCAGCTATTCGTTCTTCATAAGTTCGATCTTGACTGCCTTTGGATTGCCTTGCTGTTGTGGATGAAGCTCGGCTGCCTTCAGATCTATTTTGCTGTCGTGGCTGAAGCGGCGCAAAACGAGGCGGTGATCAAGGAGGTCCGGATTTGTTGCAAGGATTCGCTGTGCTGGCACTGGTGCAAGATCCGATCCTGCACTAGGATCAACGGTCATAGTAAGCACTTGACTACCAACAAACATTGGAGATATCGATAAGTTACAAGAGTGATTATAAGCAAGAAATCATGTAACGAATAATTAATTAATGCTAAGTTAAGTTAAAAATATGAAATATAAAGTACATGCGAAATATGTCATCGTTCCTGGACTAGTGCAAGATGAGGGTGTATAAGAGAGGTAAAACAACGATAAATGGTTATAATTTAGGAAGGGAAAAATGCTCAAAAGAGAGCAAATTAGGGGGCTAACAAAATTCTTTCCTTAAAGCTCTGTTTTGATGGAATTATCACTATATGTTATTTGCTTTCTAGCTTAATGAATTCATGACATCTATGCTCATTAAGTCTTCTTATTTCTTCTGAAACACTACACTAGATTGACAAACCCTAAGCTATCACAAAACTACTGCTACCTTGCTCCTTTATATTTCTGTTGCTGCTACCTTTGATATTTTGACCTAGTTGCTTGGTTTTCATCCCTTGTTCAACATCAAAACCCTAAATTTTCAAACCTATCTAAGCCTAACATACCTAGGGTAAAATTCTTTTATATTCCAGTGAAATCTTTGGCTGTGATCTCATAGAGAGAGCCCTCTCTAGTCTGGTAGGGATAGCTACCAAATTGAAAGCTTGGTCTGTGGTTACCTTCATCGATTCCTCTCAGCCTGGGACATTGTGGGGGATAACATTAATCACCATTCTCCCTCTATTGTCTTGATTAGGAAGACATCTGCTATATCCTCAAGGAGTATTGAAGAAAGCCACTCAAGATAAGGTTTGTCAAGAAACAAAGGAAGACATCTACTATATCCTCAAGGAGTATGGAAGAAAGCCACTCAAGATAAGGTTTATCAAGAAACAAAGGTATGCTTTAAAACATTGGTTTCTCTATAATACATGTTTATTCATTTGACAATCTATTACTAACATTGTTGTGATTAACCGTAGTGAATCATATTGATTCTTATTTTGGGTGATTCATCACTTGATAAATCTACCCCACTCCTACTCTTAACTGTTTTTATAGAACCATAGACAAGTTCTCGAAAAATCCTAACTTAAGGGTCTGCTTATGTGAATGTATGAAACCCTAAACCACTGTTGATAATATCAGCGATATATTGGCGATATTCGAAAATATCGCTGAGAAAATATCACGATATTTCCAAAATATCGGCAAAATATCACGATATTTTGAAAATGTCGGCAAAATATCGGCTATGTTTGAAATTTTGAAAATTTATTTTTTATGCTTGCCGATATTTGCCAATATTTTGCTGATATTTTTGCCGATATTGCCGATAAGATGTTTTCTGGACCCTCGCCGATATTTTGCTGATATCGATATTTTCAACACTGCCGTAAACTGCTTAGAGATATTGTGAAATGCTATTTGAAGTTTTATTGATGATGTCATGTTTGGGATCTTGGTATAATCAGGAAACCTAACTTGTTAGGGTTGAATGATAAAGTCTAAAATCTCGAACCTATAAAGTTTTGGTAATTTTTGGGTTTGCTATGTTCCTATATTGAAACCCTAACTCATTAGGGTTTGGTGGAATGTATAAGCAAGACCCTTATAATGTCTTAGAAATGATTTCCTTGGTATGTGTTTGTTTATCTGATCAAACCCTAGTCTAATCAAGTTTGTTGTATGTCTAACTCTTATTTGATATTTTGTGAAGTTGGGTTTGACTAACACATGATATGAAATGCCTTTATGATGAAATCCTATATATATATATATATTTGTGTCCATTTGGTTGAAACCCTTGCTTGGTCTAGGTCAGTATATGTCTAATGTATTAATGTTGTCGGACATATGATATGCTTTTGCATGGGAATGAAATCCTAGATACATGTGTTGACCTAGTTATTCATGGTCATAAGTCTTAGGATTTAATGTAAGTCCTTGTCTGAGATTCTAGGATGATGATATTTGGAAATCTAGGGTTTTGCAGCTAAACCCTAGTTTGAAAATTCGTCAACTGGAATCCCTACTGCAACAACTGATGACATTACTCCTATTTGTTAAATTCCTTTAAACAAATTACTTGCAGTTTCCTACGACAAATATCGAAATACATCCACATCAACCTTCACATAATTAAATATTATGCAGAAACAAGACACTGAGCAAGAAAGAAAATACAACACAATTGACACCGTTATTTTTAGACAAATGTCCCTGGAAAAACCCAATTCGGGAAAACAGGTGCAGCAGATTTGAGGGTTTTATTATTATGCTAAGTACAATCCTTTGATGCTCAACTAGTAATCTGATACAGAGAGAAACTTGACAAAATGAATGGTGAAATGATCTCACCCTATCACTGGGAGAATCTAAGTGTGATCACGCTGAATTGGAGCCTCTGCGTAGATTTTGCATAGAACTACGTCATGCTGACGCAGTTCCTGCGTCACCCTTGCTGGGTATCACGTTGCTCCTTCGCTAGACCCTTTGCTGGTTGGAAAATTCGAATCTCTGCCTCCTGGTCTCACACCCTGGCTCCTGGCTACTGAAACTAGATTTCCTCAACAGGAATTTGATTTCCCTCTAAGGCCTGCCCTGCCACTGCGTGGGCCAGCGTCTGCCTCTCTTTGGACGTTGTTTTTCCCTCTCTCTGCCTCATACTCTCCGACCCATGAAAACTTCCTTCTTCCGGATACTCACTGCCCCTCTTTGCAAGAAATCTCGTCGATCAGAATTTCCTTTTGAGAACTTCTCACTTCAGAAATTCGATCTCTTGATCTCTTGGTGTGTTTTCCAAATGACCATCAAGCTCCCTTAAGTAATCTTGTTGTTGAAATTCAACGACCTAGATTAAAAGCTAATCAATGGCTGAGATCATTTTAGCTTGATCCTCGTCTTCTTCTAGAAGTTACACCCACAATTAGATTAATACCCATTAATATTTTTAATTTCCCAAGTTTAGACTTAGGGTCCCATTAAAAAATATTAATTATCTTAATAAAATTATTTTTGGGTGGAATTTACCAAAACACTTTCTGGGTTCTTTGGAATACATGTGCCCAAGCCTCCCTGCAAAATTTGAGGCCTAGAGCACATCCGATGCAATCCCAAATCAACACTCCCTCTTAGCGAGGAATGTGCTCTAGCAATATATGCTGCTGCATACTACTCTGACTCTGAAGCATCGTCCTTTGCGCTGCTGATGTTTGACATGCTGTCCACCAAATACTATGCTGTTGCTGTGAATGTACTGCTACTGACACTGCCATTGTCAACATTGTATCCGTATTACAACTCCCTCTCAAGTGTTGCATCTGTGCTGTTGCTACCATTGCCACTGCGCTGCATACTGTTGCTGCTACTCAATTAACAACGGAAAAACATTCAAAATTACTTAACTAACTGTTTTCTGTATGATACCACGTGAATGCTAGTCTTTGTGCTGACTCTTGAAATCTACTGCGCTGTTGTTGACCTCTGCTCTGTGCCATCTGCACTGCTACCAGCTCTGCTCTGCGCTGTGTGAAAATTCCTACACTCGAGGGAACCCCTACTGCAACAAATTTGAATCTACTTCACCTACTTGATTTTTAAATTACATTCATCAAGTTATTCTTCTGAATACTGAAGCAAATTACTTCTGCAGCATACACTAAACAAAAAACAGAGCAAAGAACAAGATACATAGGACACACTTATTTTTGGACACAATAATCCCCGAAAAAACCCAATGCGGGAAAACTGGTGCAACAATTTTGAGGGTTTTATTATTATGTAGGAGAAATATCTGAATACAAATCTAGGATGCTCGCTAGCAATCCTTTACAGAGAAAATATTGGCGGAAAATCTGAGTGAGTTTTACCTCACTTCACTTGACAGAATTCCGACTGATCTGGCAAAAGACTGGCTAACCCCGACTATTTCTACACTGGCTCTGCGTCAGTCCTGCGTCACTTTTTCTGCCCTTTGCGTCATCTCTCTTGATTTTTCCGACAGTTCTCGGGAGTTTCAACAGTTCTAGGGAGTTTCGACAGTTCCTGACAGTTCCGGCTGTTCCCAGTGGTTTCGGCTGTTTCGACAGTTCTGGACTTTGCGTGACAGGCAACTTTTTTTGCGTCATCCCTCTAGGCTACTGCGCTGCCTCTGCGTCAGCTCTCCCAACTAGTCCGGTAGTTCCCGTAGTTTTGGCTATTCCGACAGTTCTGGATTTTGCGTGACAGACAACTTTTCTACGTTAGCTCTCCTGGCTTCTGCGTTGTCTCTCTGCAAGATCTCTTCGCCTCTCTTTCAGTTTTCTCCAGAAAGTCCTTCTCCCGGATTCTCATTGCCCCTCTGCTGCAAGATCTCCCTAATCTATTTTCCTCCTGAGAACTTCTCACCTCTGAAAATCGATTTCCTCAATCTCTCTGTGTGTTTCCAAATGAACCCCAAGCCTCTACTTTTCCTGTTGAGTCTTCAACGACCAAGATTAAGTCTCTAATCAACGGCTAAGATTAAAACATGACTTGATCTGCCTTCTAGATCATTCTCACCCATATTTTGATTAACACCCATTAATCTTTTAATTTTCCTAAGTTTAGACTTAGGAACTCCATTAAAAATATTAATTATTTTAATAAAATACAACCCGGATGGAATTTCACCAAACGGTTTTCTGGGTTCTTTAGAACTCATGTGCCTTAGCATCTCCACCAATTTTCAAGGCTAGATCACTTTCGATGCTACCAAAAACTAACACGTTGTTCAGTCTCTGGCGCTCCTAGCCACTACAGCTGTCTCCCCGACACTCCTCGGCACCATTCGACACTAGTCCATCTTGCTACTCTTGATCTAGCCTCCCGCAACAAGGTATTGATCCGAGATGTGGAATCCTTAAGGATCCTGCCCATCTGTAGCTCTTTCGAACTACAACTCCAAATCAACCCACCTCCCTCCTGGAGGTATCTGGGCTGTCATGGCGAACTCCTCCTCTTTGATCTTCGTGGGCGTAGCCCTCAGATTGTGTTTCTCATCCTTTTCCTTCTTCTTGAGAGGACATTGAGTAGCGTAGTGACCCATCTCACCACTCCTGAAACACTTGATCTTCGAGACATCCTTCTTACGTCTCCGCTACTCTTGCTGTCCCTTCCATGCAAGGGCTGCATTATCCTCCTCCTCCTTGGGCTTCGACCCACTGCTGTTGCTGCTTCTGTCAAGTTTGACCTTGACTAAGTCTCTCCTCAACTCCTCTTGTTTTAGAGTTGCTCACTTCTTATGCCCGTTCGACAATGCTACTGTGCCCAGGATACTCTGGAAAAAGACTTGCCAGTCATCTGAGACAGAATTGAGGGCCACTCTAACCAACTCTGAAACTTGAGGTGTATGCCTTGCAACAGACAACTCATCACGGGTTTCCTTCAGCTACGTGAGGAATGGATCCACATGCTCTCCCCTCTGCATCTAAGTAGATCTCAACTTCTGCGCCGAGTACATCTTCTACTGCTCGAAAGATCCTTGATATAACGTAGCTAAGGCATCCCACATCTCCTTAGCAGTCCCTCTGCTAGCGACATGACACACTATGTGATTCTTTACTCCATCAATAAAAAGATTTGACCACAATTTAAAATAAAATAAATATAAAGAAATTAAAATAAATAAGGT
>APFE030862214.1:45361-59915 GCA_000404065.3 Pinus taeda
GAAAATAAATTAATATTGGATTAATAAAAAATTTAATTTTCAGGAATTTGTATTTTTTTTTTTAAATTTTCTGAAGGTTTTGACTATAATTTTCGAAATTAATAAAATCAGAGAAATTGAGAATGTGAAGAAACTAATATGACTAGGGGCTCATTTGAATGGTAATCAATTAATTATTCACTTTTAATTTTAAAGAAGAAAAATTCGGATTGGGTAAATTGATGATAACAATAACAATGATAGAAATAAAAGATTAATTAATAATCATGATAATAATGAGAAAATAGAAAAGAGAGGAAAAAAGGAAAGGAAAGGAAGGTGGAGAGGAAAAACATAAAGAAAAGAAAAGAAAAGAAGGAAAAGTGGGGTGGATAAACAAACATAAAAATAAAATAAGAAGACTGGAAAAAAGGGGGGAAGGGAAGCCAAAAAGAGGGGTGTTGACCACTCAAATGTACACTTGAAGATTGGTCATGTTGGAAACACTGAGAGGGGGGTGTATCAATGTTTCTTAGTAATTAGCACTTTTAAATCCTTTTCAAAGCATTAGTTAATCTTCAATTATTATTATTGTTCTTCCTTAGATAATCATAAATAATAATTCACAATAAACAACGCCATACAACAACGCAGAAAGATAAAACAATGGACACATATATTTTTAGGTGGAAAACCCCCTTCGGGTCAAAAACCACCAAAAGATTCTTAGTAATTGTCTTCTTCTCTTTTCAAAAGAAAAATTAATTACATCAAGATTTCAACTACAACTGAGGGAGGCGTCAACCCCATAATTCACAGGCTACAACCTGTAGGATGCTACTTCACCCTAATAACTTGTTGCAACCAGAAGGACACCCCAACAACATGTGAGTTAGGCCATAACTTGACGAGTGCCCCAACACTTATTTACCAATTGCTGTCGGAAGGATGCGTCATCACCCTGTAATTTACCAATGACAACTAAAAGGATACGACAACGCCCTGTGCAAGCCACAACCTGCCCTAGCACAACCCTGCCACCCTGAAGAGTTCTCAGGCCACAATATGAAGGTGTCTCCAATAGACTTGAAGAGTTAGCGGACCATGTTTCACAATTTTTAGACTGGATCCCCATGTGCTCTGAATCAATATAAGAAAGTTGTAAAGAAGATATTGTGTATCCCGTCAAATCCTATAGTTGCATTACTGATCAATGCACAATACTGATCACACTGCACAATCTTGCTCAATCTGCACAACCTTGCTCAATCTGACCACTGCATTGTTCGACTACTGATCACTACACAATGTTGTTCAACTGATCACTTCCCAAGCTATACCAAACCAATCAACTTGTAATGGTCACTGTATTGCACTGCTCATGGAAGGATAAGCATCATATGCTCATGAAGCAGTCAACCAAGATCACGTTGTATTTCACTATTCCTAACTGCTCATAATGTTGCAAACATCTGCCATTGCTATCAAATGATGGCTCAAACCAAGATGCCTCAGGCCATCCATATGACCTGCAATCAATGCTCTTAAGCTCTATCCTTGGAGAGCTAAGCATACGTGTAAACACAACTGCTCAACTGATCAAATCTTGCTATCCACCTTTACATCAATATGTGTACAACTGAATGATAATGCCTTCAAGACCCGCCACCCTGCAATGTTACAATTCTGTTACTCATCGAGGTCATCTAATGTGAACCCTAGGTTATCATAGTTACTATAGTCTAAAGGTCATTTTAAGATAGCATGCCAAATCTCATTCATCATAGTTCTATGGTCGTCAAGTCAAAGTGAAAATATCAACATATTAATTATGTCTAGTATGTCAAGTCAAGTCCATTTTCAAAGTCAAGTTGCCAACATACCTGTTATGTCTAGATGTCAAGTAGCATGTGAGATGTCAAGTACACTTTCAACATGTCACCTTATAGTCAAGTCAGGTCAACGTGATAATATCAAATCAATTGATAGTCACCAAGAGAGTTACTACAACAATGTTGTTTTCAAGGATATATCTAGTCAAGTCAAGTCAACGAAATTGAATCACTCATCCTCGACACTGCCCACAACACACCTAGAGACAGGTTGCCAGCTTGATCTTTTTCTTATTCTGTTGTGTCCCTATGGCCGTTGTTGTGCACCTCTTCTAGCAATTGTCTACACTCAACAACCCAATTCTTTTGTGTTTGCGGCTAAATCTATGTCGGATTTGCTGTATCAATTGGTTAACTCTGTTCACTCTCGCCGATTGTTCCAATCCACACTCGCTACCCAGATATTTGTCATCGGAAATCGCTTGCATCCTTGAACTTTTCAGCCTTTGTTGTTGCTGACGCTGAATGCTCCATTTGCGACTGCGTCTCTTCCTCATGGTATCAATGGGTGACTTGCAAGTCTGGCACAATTGTCTTTCCTTACTGCCCCTCTTGTGTGGTCGTCCACTGCCTCTTACTCGTGATGCTATCTGTCACTCACTATGGCTACATCTGTGATTTGGTTGCTTGCTGAGCAACTTCCAGCTGCCAAACCTCTCCTCAAAATCTCTACATGCCACTTTTCCTCCACTTGGTTTGATCCTCAGATTTGTTGTCGGCTTTTTTTTCCTACTGGGGGCTATTCAATTCGTTGTTGTTTATGCCTTCTTCGCGAGCCACTAAACGACCCTTGCACTGTGCTTTGCAACCCTTGGCAACTGTTAGCTTCTTTCGAGGCTGGGTGGTTGTTGCCACCAATTGTTGGCCTTTTCCTCATTGCCCTTGATCCTCTGCAGCAGTGGCCCAACAACTTGCCTGTACGATTAGTCGACCACAACTTTTCTCTTCTCAGTTGGGTTTCTTGGCAACACGGTGCTCTTGCACTTCCATTGGCTTGTGGCTGGGTGGCTATCAACCACCAACTGTCAAGCGACATCCCTTTTATTATTTTTTATTTTACACAATGATCCACTTCAAAAATTTTTTTACCCCTCCACACAATTTTTTTTTCTTTGTCGGACTCATAATTTTTTTTTCTTTAGCGTTCTGTACAACCTATTTACTTCGTTCCCCTTAAAATAATTTCCGCCTCATGGGAAAACTTGGCCTCGATGATGTAGTACAAACTTGGGACCTGTGATTAAGAGATTGGCTTTCTTTAGAGCTTTTGCTCTAATACGATGTTAAATTTTCTTACCCTAGCAGTTAGGTAATTAGTTTCGAGTAGAATTACATGTACTATATAAAAAACATAGCTACGGTATTAAGCAAAATAATTATAGTGAAAGCAAATTGTTCCATTCTCAATAATGAAAATGACACAGATTTTGCCCAATCCAGGTTCTTCATTAAGCTCTAAACTTAGGGTCCCTTCCTGGGAAAATGGCCCAACTGAGGAATTACATACAACACTAGGTCCCCTTCCTTGTACCCAACACACACTAAGAAGCCTCCCTTAATCTTGTGTTGTTGTATGGTGTCTTCTCCTTCTCCCTAGCCCTACTTTTATAACTTTACATTGAGCTAAATCCATAATCCTAATCTTCAAAGTGATTGGAACTAAACCCCTAACCGTAGTCTCCAAAGTGATTGACAATTGAGATTAGATCTCATGTCACTTGAGATCAAGGGTTGAAGTTAAAACATATTTACTAAAGTAATTAATTTACTTTTCCTAAGTTTACTTTAACTCAATAAGCCAACATAACAATTATGTGCCTTTCTTAAGTTAGATTTGGGATAAGTTACATTAACAACTTGCTCACACTAGAGAAATTGTTCTAAGGAGACCTTGGGCAACTTCTGCATGCCTAGACACTTAGGCCTGTGCAAAATTACCTTCCCAAGGTGCAAATATCAACTTGTTGGATCACCCTCTTTCTTTTCTATGCTTGTATTATTTTGGCAGTGTTGCTACTTATTGCGCTGGCTTGTGTTAGAAAATTTGGTCCTCTATTTGAGTGTATTGGGATCATTTCTTTGCTTATGGCATGAATTTCCTTTGTGTGGAACTTTCAATTTGTACAAGAAATTATTAAAACTTGAGTTTTATAAGAGTATTACTCTTCTACAAAAAAGCTACTTGTTGGATTTTGTGTTCTTTATTATAATTACTACTAAACTGTTTGTTTAGAATTCAAGTCTCTAAATTGTTTTGACCTTTTTCTTGTTTTCAACTTTGAAATTTACCTTTTCATTGAATTGTTTCAATATATAGGTAAGTGATTATTTTATTATTATTATCATTAATTACAATTTTTGTGTTTCCTTTGACTAACAATATTTGTTTGAATTTTGATTTAACTTGTAGGATGCAAGTACTAAGCTTGGGGAACAAAGAGATGAAAATGAAATGTAAGGTTTCATTTGCACATAACTCCTTGTGGGATAAGGTTTTGTTTTTACTTCATAAATGTTGTAACATGCTTTGGTTACATATTACTCCTTATATTGCACTCTTATGCTTGACAATAATTGCCATGTTGCTATATAATAGTTTTCAAATATCTTTATGCACTGGCATTACATTACCTCCCATTACGATCAATGAGAAAACAAAATTCCATTATATATTGGATTTATTTGGGAATTCATTTTAACTTTGTGTCATATTCTTGTGTTGAAGTTTGTTGTTTCCCTAAAATCAATGTTACAGATGTTGTGATAATGTCATAAATGTCATAATATATTGTATTATTTTAATGGAAAATATATTATTACCCTTAAATATCGATGCTATTTCTCATCTAGAATTTCTCCCAGATTACTCCAACGAGTTACTGATTCACCATGCTAAAAAAAGGAATTTTGTCCTATCTATGCAAATTACACTTTTAAAAAGGTGTTATATATTGAACTCTCACTTATAAGTGTAAAAGTCCCATCCTTATATGTGGAAATATGTGCAATGAAACTTCCAAGAGTGGACGCATTCCTCGATTTAGGGAATGGACCAGCTAAAACCTCCTAAAATGGCATTTGTGGACTCTTCCAAGATGTACGTTCCATCAAGTAGCATGAACATCTGTGCCATAAAGACCTCAAAGGATGGATTAACCCTCTATGAATTGAGGTGGAATGTCATCAAAGTAACCACATGCCAACAAAGTTTCCTAAATTAAGGACATCTCCTCAACAAACTCCATATCTTGGTTGCCAAGGAGTAGCAACCCTCCAAGAGTGTGCAAACAACTAGCTCCAAGGAAGGAACCGACAAACTAATAAATGACATCAATCCATGTGCCAAATCATGATCGTGCTCAAAAACTCCAAGAAGAAGTAAATAGTCCCATCAAAATAGCAATAAAATAATCTCATGCCTCAACATGTGTCGTCAAGCATAAAATAACAGTGCCCTCCTCTAATAATGGTGCTCTGCATCATTAAGAATTAATCCATGTGCCAAGAATCTTCAACAAATTAATGATGTGCAAGTACAAAGGACTTCAAACAAGTTAAAAGCATGGAAATCTAGCTGTTGAATGGGCTAGATCCATTTAGAAATGTGTGACCAAGGGGAGTGCTCAACAATAGTTATGAGAAAATGATCTCAAGATGATAATCCAATGCCATGTAAGCCCCAAAGTGCCAGGGAGTTTCTCTATAAGAGTCGCCATACATCATCATGTGTAACCCCCTTTGAGAGTTATGTCATCATCAAATTGGACCAAATGTGAACTACTGTCCAAGTGAATGATATCAACCATGTAAGTGTGCAATCCTCATGTAAAATAGATCCCCATGTGCTAGGGTCATCAACACCTAGATAATCTATACCACCCCAACATATTGTTGATTTGCTAGTAAACAAGACTCGTACAAATTTTCAAACTGATAACTACTTCCAATGATACAATTTGACTATTAGAGCATTCCAATCATTAAGTAGTTACACATGGAAAGTTTCAACCATTAACTTCAGTAGAGCAATAGAGATGATAGAAAAGACAATGAACAAGAGACACCAATTTTTTTTGCGACAAAACCCATAAGGGCAAAAACTCGATAACCTTTCCTTGTGAGAGAGAGTTCAATTCATCAAAATGTACATCGGAAAATTCTAGTCAAAATGCCAATCTCTAACCTCAATATTTTCCAAGTTAAAACCAGTCAAAGGAGAGAGAAATACTCAATGCTAGTCCACAGTCAAATTCTGCACAAGAGGGCCGAATTTCAGCCTAAGGCTTCTGGTCGAAGGGCCGAAATTCGGCCTGCAATTCCTCAGTCAAATTCTCGGTCAAATTACAGAAGTTGACCTGCGGTCAACCCTTGGTCATCAATGAATCACAGAGAAACTAGGTTGCCAAATCCAGTCAAAATCTCAGTCAAAAAACAACAATCGGTCAAAAAACAACAATAATACCCAAGTCAACACTGGTCAAAGGCAAAAGCAAGAGGTTAAACTTAATTAGAAACTGTCTTCTTTCTCCTTCACACGTGTCAACAAAACAACTTGTTTCAGATTGAATGGATGAGTTGATCGATGCCAAATGAGGTCAATTGAATGCCAATATATATGTGTGCTAGGAGATGGGTCTTGACCTTGGGGTCAAATCCCTTCAAGTGTTAAGGCCGACTTTGAAAATTTGAAAATACATAATTCTCTGTTTTTGCCAATGAAAATATCAACCGAAGCTATTATTTTTCAACGCTACATCTTTGCTAGGGAGGTACCTTTCATTCTCTCTCTCTCCCAAGATCAATCTCCTCGACTAATCCATTGGTCTCTAAGTAATAACCCAAGGGGAGATCAAAAGTACAAGTCTCATCATAAGGAAAGATACATAGCATCAAACTCATCGCATAGGCCAAATCCAATGACATCAAGGTTAGTACCCAATTGACCATGGGATTAATTAATATCGTTGATGAAGCCAAACTCTCCAACCATATGAAATGGTTTCTTAGTCAAGCACAATGAGTCAAGAGAGTAATCAAAGTAAATCTCTTTGACCATAACAATGGTCTCTCAGTGAAACCCAATGACCTAATAGAGTAAACAGGGTCTCGTGGTCAAGCTAAATGAACTAAGGGAGGAATCCCTATCTCAATATGAAACTCCCCAACTATATAATCTCTTGGTCCATAACCCAAGGGAGGAATCCTGATTTCGATGTTAAAAGGGTCAATCTCCCTGACCATATGGTCTCTCAGTCGAATGCAATGACCCAAGGAAGAGTGTTCAAATCTGTGATGTCCTCTCTAGTTAAAATAAACTAGTAGCACCACCATTTTTGTGATCTTGGTTTGTAGGACACCACTTTTGGCTCACACTTCTTAGTGGATTAAGGGCCATTTACAACTGGTGTCATTGGGCAATTCACACTTAGTGGGTTTTTTGGTGGCTAGTCAGGTGGTCAAATCCTTTTTGGGTTTGGTGGAGCAGAATGAGAAAAGCTACTAGCTGAAGTTTCATCCTTTTTGGAGCAGTATTGAGGCTTGTGCAGCCACTTCTTTCCAGTAGCAGCACACAAATTTACCAAGGCAGGGCAAAAGCTAATTTGGGGCCGAGTTCTTAGTGGTTGGGCAACAATTTTGAGACCTGGGCATGGCCTAGCTTGCTGTAGCAAGCCTAAGTTCCACTTCCTACTCATTGTACCCTCTCTCTCATATAATATCAATGAAAATCGCTGTTCTTGGTCATTTTCTAGCATTTGGTATTAAGATGTAAATGTGCAACAAATTTTGTTGTTTTTCCCTTGTGTATGTTGTTGTTACACTGTAAATTTTCTAGTTAGAATATTACAAAATCAGTGTCCCTGACCAAACCTACGGGTCTCTCGGTCAAACATAATGACCTAAGGGATCACTCCAAACCTCAGAGCCAACCTCCCCAACCATAATGGTTTCCAATAAAAGCCACATGATTCCTTCCATTTTAGTAATCATGTATTCTAGCTTAGGCATAATCTAGTTCCTCAATCAAGTAGACTTTGCTCCAACTGTACCTCAACCTGGAAGAGGCACTCGACTTCCTTTTTCGTTTCATCAAGAGGTGTTATGATAAGAATGATCATCCATATAAAGATATCGTTCTCCAAACAATCTTGCATATCTTAAGACACAAGGGATACTTCTTTGACAGCTTGAATCAAAGTAATGTCCAAGACCATTATCATGTCATATACAAACAATATTTCCGTGAAGACTATGCATCACAAATGAAGAGACTTGCATAGGTTCAACACTTCAGCCTTCAATCTTGAATGGAAATTGTTGATTGTAATCTTCAATTTCAGACTTAGTAACTAGTGTCAGTCTTCATAATGAAAGAAAAATTATTATTGATTTTTTATATTATTTTTATCTTTTAATCTAGCATGTTCTTCATGCTCATTAGAGTAAAAAAGAGTCAAAGGAAATTGTAAGAGTCATGTCAAAATTTACATTTGTAAAGAAAGAAAAATAATTTTTTATTCTTGTAAAATTTGTTGTCAAACCTCCAAGTTGGCCCTCCCTCTGTAAAGTCGGCCTACATCACCATCCTAACAGCTATATAAAGAGGTAACTTCAATCTCCAAGAGGAGTAGATCATCTGAAGAATCAAGTGCGATTTCTGTAATTGAAGAGGAGAATAATTGAGCCAAATTTCAGAGGAAACAAAGGAGAGTCAAAGAACAAGAAGACCGAGCCTTGATTCTGATTAATTACAGTCACACATGCGAGTATCCTGAAATTCTGTGACAGGGCTGAAATACTGAAGAAATCTGCAATCTGTAACACGGGCCAAAAATCTGAAGTAGCCTAAACTTTTGATAGGACCAAAATTCCTCTAAAGATTGGAACAATGATCTGATTCTTGCAGAAGTTTGTCTTTGGCTTTGATTTTTGGAGGACTGACTTGGAGGAAGTCTTTGGTCTTGGGTTGGATATCTCATTTTGAATTGATTCAATAAGAAGAGGATTGTTGGGTTTCCCCTTTTGAGGGGTTTTGCCCTGGCTTGAAAGCCTAAATCTTTGTGTCTCGTACTTCATTGTAATTCTGGAATAATAGTTTGTGTAATTGCTTGATGAAGAAACAATAAATAACAAAAGAAAGAAGATTAACTCACAAGTAATTACCAATTAAGAAAATCTTCTTTACTTTTGATTTTCTAACACGGTATCAGAGCTAAGGTGAAAAGGAGACACTATTACTAGACAGAAGAAAGAAGATCATCATTGTAGCAGCTCAAGAAGATTATCATTTTAGCAGCCATAACTGAAGATATCTTTTGGTAACAACTCACCTCCAAGTGATTGTGTCTAATCCAATGACATTTATGTGCAAGGAAAGCAATAAGCTAGAAGGAGCATCTAACTTCAGGGCATCGAAAAAGAGAATTGCTTAGTCCTTAGAGAGAATGATGTCATGTAATTTGTTCAAGGAAAGGTTCCTACTCCAAATGAGAATAATGCCTAGGAAGTGGAAAAATATGAAAAAGGAGAAATTAAGGCTCAAAGAATTCTCTTTGAGTCTATCAAAGACCACCTTATCACTTTTGTATGAGAACTATCTACATCTAAAGAAGTCTATGATACCTTGGTGAAATTATACTCTGTCAGTACAACAGGTCACATGATAGCCTCGTGGACTCAACTATATCAATAAAAAATGTCAAATGAAGACATTATAGCTTCTTATTTCATGAAGCTATCAAAAATCAAAAATCAAGTTCAAGAAGTTGGTGAGAAAATATCTAATTCATAATTAATTATAGTGGTAATCAATGCCTTACCTAAAGAGGGATGGTTTTGCAAGTAGATCGGTGCAAGAAAAGAAGCTCCATCATTTGAAGAATTATGGGCTCAATGTTCAATAGAAGAATCCAAAATAAAGGCTAGAAGTAACTCTCAACCTGTTGATGAAGTCTCTCAAGCCTATGCAGCTAAATCAAAGAAGAATTTTGATAAGGAGAAAGAAAAACAAAAATAGAGACATGTCCAAAGTCCAGTGCTTTGGTTGTCATGAATATGGACACTACAAAACTAATTGTCCTAAGAACCCTAAGAACAATAAAAGAAAGGAAAGGTCTGAAGTTATAAAGTCCAGTGCCTTGGTTGTCATGAATATGGGACACTACAAAACAAATTGTCCTAAAAACCCTAGGATCAATAAAAGGAAGGAAAGGTCTGAAGCATTAACAACCGAGGATGAAGAACCTTCAAAGAAGCAGAAGGAAGATCTTATTAAGTGATCACGTAGATGATGACTAGTGTATTATGCACCATGGTTGTAACATAAAGCTTAGAAGATAGTTGAACTTGTGTAAATGGAACTTGAGGACATGTTTAGAAGGATAGTTAACTCCCTCATCAAAATTGGGGGAAAGAGGGAGGAGTAGACAATCTAGTTTACAAAATCCATCCAAGAAGCAACACATCAAAGGAATAGATCTCTGAACTAGCCGCAGATCTGAGAGGAGCTCAAGCGAAGGTGAGGAGGGACAAGTTTGTATTAGAATAATACTATTCTAGTTTAATGTTCATTCTTTTCGCTGTTGCTAATTTTATTCTTTTAGCAGTTTCTTAGATGAAATTGATTCTTTACATAGAAACTTGATGTTTCTATTTTTGTAAATATCTATATATTATTATTGAGTATTGTTGCTCAACCAATTAATCAACTCATTTGGAAATCCATATGCGTGTTTCGCACTGTTTTATGGTATCAGAGCCAGAAAAAGAGATTTCTTGAGCAATTATTCTCTCTGCATCCTAATCTCTTGAGTTCTTTCTGTCAATCCCTTCTAAGGTCAAGCCCTCTGTAAGCCAGATAGCCTTCACTGAGTCTTAGCTTCTGCTCTGCTCATTGTGATAAAAGCTTACAGTTGTCTATCTCGATACAAAAGTGGCTTCTTTGTTTTGTGGAAATTACGAGAGCCGAGGGTTCTGCGATTTTTTTTGGCACGTTCTTTGTTGGTGCGAATTCCAGTTTTTTTTTTCTAGCGGAGCAGATCCCAACTGTTGGCATCAATCCTAGAAGATTGCGTGTGAAAATTTTTCTGGACGCTCAGTCACTGTATGAACAACTATACTAAGAAAGGCGTTAGCGTTTTTGCTGTTGCTGTCAGTTGCTTCTCCAGAACGTAAAATACAGCACGCGTTCGCCGTTGAGCAAACTGGCGAATAGCGGGGTGCCTCTGTGTAATAAGTCGGCGTTGAAAGTCTGAGAGCAAGCTTGTACGTGCGCTTGACGCCGAGCACGTAGCCACAACTTTCGAAGTGTATCTCTGCTATTATTCCTTCCCACCAGATCCGAGTAGCGGTCGACTGCTAAACCTCCAAGGGTTCCAGATTCAAATTCAGCTCTGCGCACTCGCACTTTGTTGCTCGGACAGTGTTTGGCTGGATTACGTGCCCGTGTTTGATAGCGTGCCCGTGTGTGACTATTCCAATTATATTATCATGTATCAGCATTCTGCTAAACTTATGCCACAGTCAGCACTCGGCCCCACAAATTTGTGGCTCTGTCAGCTGTTTTAGCCGTCAAAATTTACCTGAAATTTCAAAATCTATGCTGGAAATGCTTGTTGAACCCTCTCGGTTTATGGGTACTGCTGAAAGTCAGTTATTTTGGTAAAAGATCATGCTATACATAATTTCTTGAACCAGCTTCTCAGACCAATTTCTGGTTATATCACATTAGCACCTATCAGTCTAAAAATTTGTGCCGAATTTCTTTTTCTTTGGTATTTCCTGTGTCTTGGAAAACGTGCAGATGGCTTCACTCACCAATCTGATGCTGGAAGGCAGTCAACGCTTTAATGGCACAAATTACAACATCTGGAAATAAAGAATGTTGACCATTTTTGAATATAGGCGTCTTGATCAGCTCGTTCTCAACAAAGAGCTCTGTCCTGGTACAACTGGCACCGATCAAGATAAGTTTGATGATCGAAATCGAGAGGCTGTTATGCTCCTCAAGCTCTCTGTGACTGATGATCAGTTACCGCAGATTCCTTCTGGCAAGACTGCTGCCGAAATCTGACAACGGTTGAAGGAATTACACGGGACATCCGACAAGAGCAGAGCCTTCTTTCTCAAAAATCAGTTGTTCTCTATCATGATGGATGAGCATATGTCTTTACAGGAACATCTCAACAAGATTAAAGACATTCGAGATCAGCTCGAAGCCATTGGTCGCACCATGGAGGAAGAAGATATGGTAGTCATCACTATGAAAAGTCTACCACAATCTTATGAGCACTTCATAGAAACACTACCGCCACTAGTGTTGATCTGAAGTTTCCAGAATTATGCACCCAACTCATGCAGCAGGATCGTTGGAAACAACAGTTTGGTAGTGGTGCAGCATTAGCCTCCTCAGAAAATGCTTTTGCTGCCAAATATCAGTCCTCTCAGTCCTTTTAGCAGAAAGGTTCTTCTCAGTCTTTTGATCCTGCTAGGAAGAAAAATGTGCAGTGTAATTACTGTCACAAGTTTGGCCACATGAAGAAAGATTGTCGACAGAGGATTGCTTCTGAACAAAAGAAACAGGGAGGGATCCATCAGATAGTGAATGTTGCAGAACATTCCGAGCAGATAGATTCTGCCTGTTACGCCTTTATCACTAAAAGGTCTTCAGATCATGTTCCATCTTCTGCCTGGTACATTGACTCTGGTGCATCACGCCATTTTTCTCACAGGCGTGACTGGTTTATTGACTTCTCACCTTTTAGTGATTCCGTGGTATTTGGCGGAGGTGAACAATACATAGTGGTTGGCAGAGGTACAGTTCAAATCCAGTCTGGTGGCCGCACACTCATCTTCCTGAATGTGTACTATGTTCCTGGTATGGAAATTAATCTGCTGTCTGTCAGTCAGATTATGAGGAACTCTCCTCAGCTTGATGTAGTGTTCAGAGCGCACAAATTCTCTATTATCGACATGGAGACTAGTCTTACAGTTGCTGTTGGCCTAGAAGATCATGGTTTATATAGGCTTCTTGACACTGGTGATTCTCCCGAAGTGGCTTTAGCAGCTCGTGTTTCTCCTATCAGCACTCTATGGCATCAGTGATATGGGCACCTAAACATGCAGTATCTCTCTCAGCTTTCTCGGGAAGGACTTTTGTCCGGGTTACCTGATATTCAGACTCAGCAGTTGGGCGTATGTAGCGCTTGTCAAGCTGGCAAACAACATCGTTCTTCATTCACAAATGGGGAATCTTGACGCGCTTCTAAGGTACTCCAGTTAATTCATGTTGATATTTGTGGTCCTATGAATACAGCTTCTATCACTGCTTGCAAATATTTTTTGCTTATTGTAGATGACTTCAGTAGAAAGATGTGGGTATATTTTCTAAAGTATAAATCTGATGCATTTAGTATATTTCAAAAGTTTAAAACCTTAGTGGAAAAAGAGTCTAGCTGTAATATCATGACTCTTAGGACAGATAACGGGGGGGAATTTTGTTCTTCTGTTTTTTCCAATTTTTGTGATACTCATGGCATAAAACGCTAGATCACTTCACCTTACACTCCTCAGCAGAACAGTGTTGTTGAACGTCGCAACCGCACGGTTGTTGAATTGGCTCGCTCCATGTTACAACACAAGAATGTTCCAAACAAATTCTGCGCTGAAGCAGTCTTTACTGCTGTTTATTTTCTTAACTGATCACCCACTCAGGCTGTTAAAGGGAAGACTCCCGAAGAGGTTTGGTCTGGCCATAAGCCGAAGATCAGTCACCTCAAAGTTTTTGGCTCAATTGCATATGTTTGGATTCCAGCTGCTAAGCGCTCTAAGTTGGATTCCAAAAGCCAGAAACTCATGATGACAGGGTACAATGATCATCACAAGGCTTACAGACTAATAGATATAGCCACTGGTCGTCTTAGCTTCAGTCGGGATGTGGTATTTGATGAAGACAAAGGCTTCTTTCAGTCTTCTTCTTCTGAGCAGTGGTCTAAGGATCAACCACAAAGTGTTCTTCTTCCGAAAAGTCCACCTGATGGGAGGGATGATGCAGCATCCGTGTTTGATAATACACTACCTGAACTTCCTCCAGAAACTAATCCTTCTCTTGTTGCTCCTATTGTTTCTGAACCTTCTTCATCTCCTCCTGATATTGGTTCCTCTAATTCTCGGCCAAAATGGTGGGCTAAAACCATTGGTGATCTCAGGGATGATGAACTTCTTCAAGGACGAACTTCTAGAAATAAGAGCAAACAGCAGTCTACAGTAAATTTTGCTCTTATGGCTAATCTACATAGTATCTTTGAGCCTCAAACTTACTCAGAGGCTAAGGGTATATCTGAGTGGGAACAGGCTATGGAAGCTGAATTCCAAAGTCTTCAGAAAAATCACACATGGACCCTTTCTGATCTTCCTGAAGGAAAAAAGCCCATTAGTTGCAAATGGGTATATAAAGTGAAATACAAAGCCAATGGAACTCTAGACAAGTATAAAGCTCGTCTTGTGGCTCGAGGATTCTCACAGAAGGAAGGCATTGACTATGATGAGACTTTTGCTCCTAAAGCCAAAATGAGTACCATACGGCTTGTCCTTGCCCTAACAGCTCAGTTTAAATGGAAAGTTCATCAGATGGATGTAAAAAGTGCTTTCCTAAATGGTGACTTACAGGAAGAAGTCTACATGACACA
>APFE030862222.1:1573-20640 GCA_000404065.3 Pinus taeda
TTGTAGTGGGCTAACTCAAAAGGAAACCTATAGCACCAAAAAAAAATTGTAATTAGTAACTTAATAAATAATAATTAACTGTAATACTAAATTACAAAATTCAAATAAGTTAATAACAAAGAATGCATAAGTGATAAGTCAATTAATAATTTAAAATTTTAATTACATAGACAGGGCTTGAATTGCTTTGGGTTTGATTTCAACCTCCAGCTGAATGAAAAGTTCTGGTCTTTAACCCTATAAATCTGCAAGGGGTGAATTTAGGGGTTAACAGGAAGATAGAGCAATGTGAGGAAACTCCAAAACTTATATTGGATGGAAGAGATAGAAAGTGGAGATAATAAAACAATTTCTTGATTGCAAGTTTCAGCTGTGATAAAGGAGAAAGTTAGAAACTACAGCAATGGGTAAGAAGGGTAAGAATCTTCTAGATTTATGCTGTAGTTTGAGGCTTGAGCAGCATATCTGCAATGACCCATGTAATTACATTTCCATATTTCTAATAGCATTTTTATGTTTATTAATGATTATATTTTAAACTTAGAAAAATGTATATAAACTTTTCTCCTTCTCTTACTGGCTGTGTGCAACATTTCTCAGTATAGCAATCTTATTAGTGGGTGATTCGAGCTGAAGTATAAAGTTAAAAAGGCCAGATTTATATCAGTCACAAAAGGGACCGAGTTTATGTCTCAAGAGGGACGTGTTCATTCCTATGGAGGTCTGTTTGAGTTGCTAGTATTCTCAGTCAACAATTGCTGAAGCGTATTCCTGAGGAACAGTGGCATGTATTTAACTAATTACAATGCATGCATTTGAACTATTTATTGTGCATTCCACACCACTTGAACGGATTTCTGTTTGTGTCTACAGATTGAAAGTCATAGAAAATTAAAGGAGATAAATGTGCTTGAGACTTGAATAAAATTGTATCAAGCAACTAACATTGTTCTCAAGTGCATCGAATAATGCATGCCCAATAATCTGGGATTTATGCCATCCCATTTAATATGCGCACATGCGTTAGAATTTTATATAATTATATATTACCAACTCAGATTTGTTCTCTGTGCACCATCGGACCATCCTACAGCACTCTTATCACTGTGTGTTTTGCTGGTGTTTATGAATATATTGCCTCTCTATTGCTGTAGCGAATTTATATCAGTGGTATGTATTATTATTATAGACCAATCTGATAGCAAACCTGAAAATAAACTTTGAACACAAGTATTAAAACTCACCTGTGCAGACTCCAGAGATTATTTCGTGGCGTGGGCACCGGAGATAGTCGACGGTCGTGGCACTGGCGTGGGCTGGAGAGTCGTGGCGTCACGGCGTGGGCACCGGCAGAGTGCGCAGGTAAACCCTCGGGAGTCGGCAGCCAAACAGCGAAATAAAAAAACCAAAATTTTACAACGAAAATCGCATATTTATAAATTATAAAACCTCCCGGCGATATTTTCCAATTTAGCGCGATATTTGCCGATATTTCGGATTTCGCGCGAGATTTTGAAATCACGAAAATATCGCGATTTTTCCTTGCCGATATATCGGCTATCTGAAAATATCGCGATTTTTGCCGATATCGCCGAAATATCGGCGATATTATCATCACTGCATTGGACAGCAGTGAAGCAGGTTTTCAGGTATTTGCGTGGCACTAGTGATTATGGTTTGTGCTACCAAGGAAAACCAGGATTGGACAGAGTGTTGGATATCTGTGTCTGGAGATCTGGATCAGAGAAGATCTACAAGTGGGTATGTGTTTAACCTATTTGGAGGTGCAGTCAGTTGGATGAGTAAGAAACAATCTGTAGTGGCACTATCAACTACAGAGGCAGAATACATGGCAGCCACTCATGCAAGCAAGGAAGCAGTCTGGTTGCAGAGATTGTGTTCAAGTATGGAGTTAGTACAGGGAGCTATAAGGATAGACTATGATAGCCAAAATGCAATTTTCTTGGCAAAGAACCCTACTTATCATTTAAAGACAAAGCCCATTGATGTTCAGTATCACTTTGTGAAGGATATGATAGAAGACAGAAAGGTGTTGCTGGTAAAGGTGGACACTTTGAAGAATACTGCAGATGCATTGACAAAATCTGTGAGCTCTGAGAAGTTCTCTTGGTGTAGAGAAACAATGGGCATTGCAAGGCTGGATAAATGACTCAGCTCTCCTGTTTTGGACACGATGGTTTTCGGTCCTTGGTATTGGATGCTTCGACATGTATAAATATGTATTGTAACATTGAAAAGAACATAATGAAAAATCAAGCTGGTAGTCCCGCTTTTGGGATCCAGGGGAAAATCTCTGTGTATATGTGTTTTATGTGTTATGCTCTCGCATTGTTTATTTTTATGTGTTCTTAGAATTTGTATGCAGATAATTTCTATACGAGGTTAAATACTAGTTCCATACCCTCGTACATGACAAAATACAATGGAAACGTTGCAATGCCGCCAATCCTGAAATCCTGAAAAACTGTTAAGTCTGCTTGATTTTGAGTGAAATCGAAAATTCTAGTTTCTCCATATGAAATTCAATGAGGTTGGAACCACTCTCAAACATCTTGAGTCATTTCATGGTAATGTTAAAAATTTAAGTAAAAGGATGAAAATGAAAGATAAAGGAGAATGTCACTTTTAATTGCATAGCAATATTAGGGCCACAGACTTGATTATTAGGCTGAGGGCAATAGGCTTGAATATTAGGCTAATAGACTAACCACCGCCTAATAGACTAGTACCTTGATCTAAATGGGAAATGGAGTTATCTAAGGCAAATTTAATGGAGACATCCTTGATGAAGAGGGTGAGAGGGTTAAAACCTCTTCTTGCAAAACATTTTGGCTTCCTTAAGTGGGAGATTTTAAATTCAAGGGATGTACAATTCAAATTTGTCTCGAAGGATTCAAGGAAAATTATTTTACATGGTATAAGGAATCAAGATTTCAACATAGAAACACGACACACATAGAAACCCTAATTCACATAAGATAGCATGCAAAATATGGAAGATAAGCAATTAACTTGCAAAATCTCCACAAGAATCTCTTAAATCAATCCAAAGAAACCTTCCTCAAGCAAAAATCCTTCTCCAAGACCATTTTGCACCATAAACTTACATGTTGGCCAAGTAGAATAGAGTACAAGAGTTAGTGTGCACTTCTAAAGAATAAGAAGTGTAATGATGAATGATGATCAAATGAAAAATGACCCCCTCTATTTCTTGGAGGGTAATCAAGTCAATTTTTCATGATTTAACAAGTAAAACGCCTAAACAACTTTACCTGAGCGTTCAACTAAGCCAAAGGTCATAAGCCAACCTTGAAATAGTTTTAAAACATAACTTAATACCAAAAATAACTAAAACGAGTGGGAGAAAAATGGTCTCCACCCTGACATCATCCTCCAAAGTAGGCAATAATGCATCAAGGAACTAAGGGAAAGATACAAGAGTGCTCCTCACTCCAAGAAAGTTCCAAAGTGCGTATGTACATCTCCAAAAGGTGCCTCCTCCACTATGGCATCATCCAAAAGAGGCCCTACATCACCCTATTTATGCATGGGGGAGTGATGTGGCACCTCTAAGGGAAAGCATTAGCATCAAAGAGTGATGTGCCAACCATCCCAAGTGATAGTAGTGATAACCATCCTCATTTAAGCTCTAGAAGAAGGTATTGTCTTTCAAACTAGGTCAAAACTAACCTAGGGGTATACTAGGTCCATCTGGGCACATCATCAAATAGTCCAACGCCCAAGTTTTCAAGCTCCACATTTCAACATTTGGAGGCTCATCAATAGATGTAATAGCATGGAGAAGTTTTTCAAGGCCCAAAACTCATCTTTGAAGGGGCAACGTTGGGGCCACAAGGTCATGTCTTCTCTCAAAACAAGGCAGAGAACCTCATCGAAGGTGTAGAAGTGGAATAAAGCTATCCCTTAAGGGATCTCTACTTCCATGTGAAACAACTTTACAAAACCTCTCAAGATCAAGTGAGATCAACTTCAGTAGGTACATGAAACCATTAAAGCATCATGGTGAACCATATCAAATTCTAGGGGCATATAAATACTTCATAGAAAACTCACCCTCAAATGTCTAACTAGATCAAGGCCTATAAATGAGTTACCTCACTTACGTTAGTAGTTATTAGGTCAACAACCCTATTAGATGTTTTTAGCCCCTGAGGGGAGTGACTTGTCCCACGTTGACCCACCAATCCATAAGTGTGTGTGATATGGTGGAAATGGAGTGGGACAAGCTTCAAGGAAGATGCCATAGCCACGAGACAACCTAATGGGTTCCAAAATCTTGAGTGTAACGATGCAAGGAGGGAGCAATCATGATGGAATGAATTTCCCTTTTCTTCAGCCTACCCTTTTCCACCCTTTGGTGAACCTTTTACTTAATGATTTTCCTTTATTGGGTGCATATCGCAAGAGCCCAAGATTGCTTTATGCTTTTCCAATACCCCTTTAAGATGAAGTTATTTTTCACTCATCAAGGTTGCGACATTCAAAATTTCTTTTATTTAGATGAATCATTGAATTCTTGAGGAACTGGATGATGGCTAATGAGGGGGGTAGAGCTCATGCTAGGCTTTTTCCCACACGCTAAATATGTCCCAACCATGTTTTGCATTTTGCATTTTCTTTCATTATGGCTTCATACACTTTTAATGGTCTTTCAGCTGCATCAACCTCTGGGCCCAAATGTTTGGGTCCTAACTTAAAGATGTGGACCCAAATTTTTGGGTCCTAACTTAAAGATGTGGATATAAGGTTCCAATCCCAATGACCAATGACTACCAACCCAAAGGATGAAGATGTATAATCATGAGATATGGAAAGTGGAAAGAATGGATTACCTTAGACACACTATATCAATTAATGTCTTCCTGGTAGTGTCCTTCCTAGATCCTAGGGCCTCAAAGGAGGTCCCATTGGAATAGGGTTAGAGATTGACCTCTCAAATGAAGCATGGGAACAAGGATACAATAAAGATCGGTTAATCACCTAGTTTTCCATGTGATCAATATGCACATAACATTAAATGAAAGCACCATGATTGCAAGAATTGGCTAAGTAGCTGTCGAAAGATGAACCACATTCCTTCAAGAAGAATGCCAAGCGAGAGAGAGATATGACCGGAGAAATGGGTAGAGAACTTTGGCATAATGCTATGTGATGATCATCATAGTGTTGTTGGTTGTTTGGATATCAAAGGTGGGTAATAGGGTTTTTAGGCTAAAATTAGAGAAAATCGAAGGGGTCCAGTTCGCACATTAAAGAGTCCTGGCATTCTCTCATGGTGTGTTGGCTAATATAAATAAATAAAGGCATAATTTCCCTGATTTTGGTCTGGCTAAGCACAATCTAGGCACTTCATTGTACGTGGGAAAGTTATCTTGCTTCTAGCCAAGTCTACATGCCAAGTCCCAGGTTCCTACAACGTGTTGTCATTTATGTGTTTATTACAGTGAAGTTATCGTTGTATTTTCCTTGTTGAGTTAACATCAGTGTTGTTAAAAGCGCGATTAAATCGCGCTTTTTTCCCTAGCCCAATTTAATCGCGCTTTTTATAAGAAAAAAGACGGTTAAATTTTTTTTGTCGCTTATTTTTTGGGAAAAAAGCTCAGGATGGCGAGGCAGCACGATTTATAATGAAAATTTGAAAAAAAATGAATATTTTTGTACCAAACGATTTTTTCCCGCTTTTTTCCCGATTTTTCCGATTTTTTCCGATTCATTCCCCGCGCCGATTTAATCCCGCTCGCGCTTTTAACAACATTGGTTAACATACATTTTGGAAATAATATGGAGTGGTGGTTATTGTTATTTTTTGTAACTATGTTCAGTAAGGAAGAAATGCAATTAGATATCCTTGTCTGAGTTATATCGTATGAGCTAGTCATTTGTGGGTTTAAATACCTCTTGTATGTTGTTGATATAATGGTCCTAGACAATACATATAGCATTGTGCCTTCGTTGTTTTTAGCCTAAACAAACATAAATACACCTATAATAGTAATGTTACAAACTATTCCACGAAAGTCCTCTCTGAGAACTTCATCAAAATTCAAAGAAATTAAAGGAAAGATCGGTGTATTTCCACGGGGGAATTTTACAAATTCGTTACTGCTTCTATGTTAAGTGTATCTAAAATATAATTAATTAGATAACCTATGAGATTGCATTTACAACCTCCTGTAAGATTCAATCTCCATCTATTACAGCACTCAGAAAAAACACAAAATGGATTCGAAACCCAGTACAGAGGACTAACAAGAAAATCCAATGCACACTCAAGAGACTCATGGATGATCCCTCTCTCACGAATCTGGATATTATTATCATATCAAACTTACAAGGATATCGATTCAAAGATGATCTGGGTCCACCAAAGTCGGATTTAGTTGAATCCCATCGCATTAAAATATGACAAATATTAAAAACTTAACAATTCCATAGCATTTGCAAAAAATACTCAAATTACCTAATTATATGACAAAACTTACCAAATCCTAATCCTAACAAATTCCTAAAACTGAGAAACCAACTCCTCGTGAAAATTTTTGACCTCTCGGTCAATTTGAAAAGATTTTCACATGCCCCAGCATAATGCTCCCACAAAACAAAGAGTTCATGGGCTCCTAGCCATGAGTTCTTCAATGGGCTTTCCATTTTTCTCTAAAAGCGTGGCAGTCATCCAAGTTGCATGTGCAACTCAATCATTTTTCCATTTCACTAAGTATTCAAAATACTCTTTGCCCCTGGTCCTTTTTATTAATCGATTGTCCAAAACTTTTTCAGGTTGCATAGGTTCTATTGTTGCCAATTGTTTCTTCAATTCGACTAGTTGTTGATCATCACTTGTTTCTTCAATTGGACTAGTTGTTGATCATCACTTGTTGGTTGTTTTGTTTCAGGTTTGTATTTATACAGGTCTGCTACATTGAAGATGGCCGAGATTTCAATTCCAAGTGGCAACTCAATTTCATAAGCAATAGTAGAAAATTTTCTCAGAATTCTGCAAGGGCCTATCTTCTTTAACTTCAGTTTGTTGTACTCTCCCTTTGGAAACCTTTCCTTACGTAGATTTGTCAACACCAAATCTCCCACTTCAAATTTCTGCGCCTTCCTCCAGAGATCTGCCCTGCTTTTATACTTGCGATTGTTGTCATGAAGCTTTTGTTTTACCTGCTCACGGATTTCTCGAATGGTTGTAGCGAAGTCTTCACCTGCTGCACTTCTCTGCTCTTTTCTACCTAAATTTCTGAGCTTGTGCACTTCTCTTGGGTGCATCCCATACAAAATCTAAAAATGACTCTACCCCGTGCTTCTATTTGGAGTGTCATTATAGGAAAACTCAGCTTGAGCCAAGACTTGATCCCACTACTTGGGATGATCTCCAACCAAACTGCACAAAATATTACCCAAAACTTGGGCTGCTCAAAACTCCTGTATCAGCCTCTGCACCAATGTTGCGCAGTCCCTCACACACACTACCTGGAATCTCCTCTGATCAAGACGTCCATCCCAACTCAGCCCTTGAGAATTACTCATTGGCCTTTCCAGAATTTCCCCTGACCTCCAACAACTAAATTGACCCTCACTCCAGTTCAATCGAACTCCTCCTCTAAAGTTGTCAGTGCAACCTCACTTGGGAAAACTCGGCCCTCCTTTAACTGACTCTCCTTAACTGGAATCTCCTCTAAAATCAATGCCTCTGCCCCTCACTAACTCTGTGTCCCCTCTCGGGCTCGAACTTCTCTCTGCTGAACCATTGCAACTGGGAAATTAAATCTCTACCAAGGAACTCGTCCTCAAGTGTGTTCCTCCTTAACCCCATCGACCTCCTCTTCTAATCAGTTGGATCACCAACAACCACGATTAATCCCCTATCGATCGCTGAGACCATTTCTGAGTTGATTCATGTGAGGTTCTAGAGAAATCCCACCTTTCTCAATTAATTATTGTTAATTAATCATTTTCCCTAAGTTAGACTTAGGAAAAATTTAATTATTGACTAATTAACTTAATTGAGTTGCTTCTAGTTGGATTTTCCAGAAACGATTTTTGGGTTTTGGAGTCCTAATGTTTCTTCGCCTCTTTGACCAAAGTCAAGACTAGAACACTATCTGATGCTACAAAAACTAACACTCCTTAGAGAGGAAGGTGTTCACTCAGTCTCCATATCATCATTCATACACATTGTTGATGATTGACAACTTGTCACTGCCCACAAACTACTGCGCAACTCTGATAGTACTACATCTGTGTTGTTGCTGACACTACACTGTACAATTATACTATTGCCTACTCTACCATTGCACTGCAACTGATCTCATGTTATTGTTGTTGCTGCAACCACTGCAACTATAATCCAAAAAGTATTGAATCAATTGTATTTATGGACTACAATTGTCTCCTGAGTCACTGACTACTATTAGTCTCTACAATGTCCACTGAGTTTGTCTGCACTGCTACTGCACTGTGCTCCTTGGAATCTGACTGCAACTATCCCTCAAGAGCTGGTTACGCTATCCGACACTGATCCAACTGCTACTGAATATTGTGGGCCCCTATAGCAAGGGTATTGTGTTGATTTTTGAGTAGCTTGGGAGGTACTCCAAGCCCTAGGGTTTAGGGTTTGGAGGGAAAAGCGACACAAGAGTCACTTGTGGGCTTGGAACCCAAGCATGGGGTTTTGAGGTGATAGAGCTTGGCATGCCGATATCAACACTTAGAAGATCACTCGAATCGAAGCTATAGAAATGAAGTTATGAATTTTTGAAGTCAAAGTGTGGGTTTGCACAAGAAGTGTCAAGGTCGGCTTAATGTTATTTAGGCTTGTGACAGCTTGTCAAGCCCTAGAATGACGTTGGAGGAGCCCTTCTTTTGGTGTATAAATAGAAGGTGTTGTGGAGGTCAATTACTCATCCAATAAGTGCAACATAAGGGTAGCATTGAAGGAGAATTAGAGCTTGTTCAAGAGGAGGACATCTTTGTTTAAGGGCTGCAGAAGTAAGGTCATTTCAACGAAGGAGGGAGGCTGGTTAGAAGCCTTCTAGTGACTGTTTGAAGTGTGAGTTGACTTGCTGGGGAGGCCATGAAGGAGCGCAGTTGTTCTGGGCCGTTTTTGTGATTGATATGTGGCTGAAGGTACCTTGAAGTAGGGCCACAAAAAGGTACAGGAGTTTGAACATAGGCCGAGCTCTATTTCATAGGTTGTAGGGTGTCGTAGAGGTGGATTAAGGGCTAGAACTTAGCCCTACAGCTAGCATATTATAGCAACCAATCAAGGAGACTAGGCCGCAGTAAATTGGAGGGTTTAGGAGCTATTTGGTAGGGCTAATAGTCAATTGTTGGGTGCCCTAACCAGGCAGCCAAGGCAACAAAATTTTATATCAGTTCTGGAAACAGCTTAAGGCATGTCATTTCCTCCACAATTTCCAAGTGTTGGGTTCGTGTTTTAGGATCATTTTTGGATCGTTTTATGAGCAGCCTGTGGAAGCCAAGGAGGGAGGGTTGATGTGGAGTTCAGAAGCCCTAACCAGTGGGCAGTTTCCACAATGAAGATTGGTGATTGGATCAGATTCATATGCAGCGTGTGGGAGCAAATTGTTGGGGTTGTCTTGGGTGTTAAGAAACCCCAACTAGGAGCAGATCTCGCAGTGGATAAGTGCCCTAGGAGAGGATTGTTGGTGAAGTCTGTTAGCAGCCAAGAGGAAGGTTTCTTAGGTGTGAGGATGCCCTAGCTAGAGGTAGATGCTACAGCAAGTATTGGACACTCATGGACTATTGGAAGGCAACGTGAGAGTGGACCAAGTACGAACGTGGATTGGGCACTTATGGTCTGCTGGAGGACAGCGTGATAGTGCCCAAATTAGAGTCTGGTGTGCACCATCTTCATGGACCTAGATGGTTGCTAGAGTGGCAGATGTTGAGCTCAAGGGTTGATGAACCAAAGGATCGGTTTGTGGAGCCCAAAAGTTGTGTGTGGAGAAGCACTTCTATAGCAGATGATGGGCAGTCCTCCTAGCCCGTGTTCATTGGGGGAGATGGACACCTTGCAGTGATAGGTGGCAACCCTCCATGCCCTATGTTGGTCTTCATCAGAGTAGTGCAGGAAGACCATAATGGGTTGAAGTCCCTGAGTAGCTGAGGAGCAAGAGTGGGCAGATTGAGAGTTGTTCACAAGTGGACTTGTGAACAACTCGACAAGAGTCTCGATGTGTTGATGCGTTGATGGACGGATGATCAACTAGTGAGCAGATTGATAGCCAAAGTTCAGTGGCCAGATGGACTTGGAGCATTGATAGAAGCAGGAGTTGTAAGTCGAGAGCCGAAGGACCAGGGAGGTACAAAGTATGTCATGTCCCTTCACAAATACTTTTGTAACAGGGTATTGCTACACAATTTTGGCTAAGGAAAAGAACCCAGCATTTTTGACTTAGTGACTTAGGAGGAAATTTGACCTTATTTGGGAGCTAGTGGAATGTGGGGGCCACCCACATGTGGATTCGAACTAGGCCATTCGAATGGCTTGGAGGGAAGTCGAATAGTTGGATGGAGGGGCCCACATGAGGCAAGGAAGGCCCAAGGAGTTTAAAGGAGGAGGAAGCACTCATTTGGATTGATTGTTACACGTTGCAAATCGAAATTACTTGACTGTTCACTCTACTGTTTAGCTGAGTCAACCGGTTGTTTAGCCACGAATCTCTCAAATGGGAGATTCAACCTTTCTTTCGAGGGACCTTCTGTGCCCACCCTAGGGAGGCAGTTCCATAAGCATTTCAAGAGATCCGAGAGTGTGTTACAGCACTACCATTCAGCCACAAACAGGGAGTATGTATTTCTGGCTAACTAGAGAATACGCAGGAGGAGTTGGAGCCATCATTGATCAGACATTTGCCAAGAGAGTTAAAGGATTGGGAGAGCAGCAGTAAGCCAACATTTCTTGTGAGTTTTGGAGCCAGCGAGCCAGCATCCCAGCAGTTCGAATTACTGGGCTTGGGGGACAGCGCAGAGGGCTAGTCCAACATTTTCGTGGAGCTTAGGAGCAGGTGCTATAGGTCGGAAGCCCATCCGAGAAGTCAGGGGATTTATAGTAGGGGTCAACCCAACACTTTGGGACTATTTCTGGGAGGATTTACAGGGAGTTTCCAGCAGGCCGAGTTTTGCAGTTGTAGCTGAAGTTGGGCTCCTTGGGGGTCGAATTTCAGAAGTCTAAACCAACTAAATTCCTTCGTGGGTTTTTCTAGGTTTAGGCCAAGGAGTCCGAGAATAAAAGCTTATAATTTTCTGAGCACAGGAAGTGGACTTTCCTGCCATTCAAACTTAGCAGAAAAGGCAGTTTTCTGGGCAGTGTAGTGCAAATTGGTGCAGCAGTTGGAGCAGTCATCGATTCAACGATTTCTCACTTGGGTTGTCATGCTTGCCCATTGAGACAAGCCTAGTTGCACCATTTTGTTATCAAAGAAGTAATAAAATGGCTCAGCAATTCCTTGTTTGCAGCATTTCCATGGGTGTTTAATGTGTATTTCATTTTTATATTTTGCTGCACATATTATATGATTTATATCACTTGTATACATATTTAGGAACATTACAGGGTACGACCAAGGCAACTGTGAGGAGCTCTACATCAGCTAGATGGTTACAGTACCTTGTTGAGGGTAGATTGGTTGTCGGTGGATCGACACTAAGCCCCAGTTTGTATCTCGTACTAATGGATGTATGAGGGCCATTATCCTTTGTACAAGAGCCCTAAACTGTTGTATTATATGTTGTTTAATATAATGATGTTGGGTTGA
The DNA here is from genome assembly GCA_000404065.3 of Pinus taeda. Taxonomy (NCBI): domain Eukaryota; kingdom Viridiplantae; phylum Streptophyta; class Pinopsida; order Pinales; family Pinaceae; genus Pinus; species Pinus taeda. The sequence continues at coordinate 13,399 of APFE030862222.1, forward strand.
AAATTGTAAAAAGTTGTCCATATTCTGTGCATGTGTGATTTACTGTTGTTTATATTTCGTTGTGCAAAGTAGTTCTATTGAGATTCTTGGTTTGGTAGCATGAGATATTTTAAGATTCTATCCTAGAACTAAGATCATGGAAATTCAATATATTGATCCAAGAGGAAACACCACCCAATGCTTACCTCAATGGCCCTGCCTAGCTTTGCGCAACTCTGAAGTTTGATCTACTCATACTGTTGTTACTATTGCTCTATTGTTATCTATGCACTACTGCTACAACTACTGCAATAATGACTCTGATCTCTCCAGATCCTAGAGCGTTAGCTTCCACAGGGTTGCTCCATTTGAAGCTAGACCCCCTATGAGTCTTGATCTCCGTATGGGAAATCTCTTTGCTCCCTCCCAGCAACTCACATTGTACTCATGCACTGGAAATTGGACTGTGGAGCTCTGTGTTGGGAATCTTCTGGCTAGAATTGCGCCTACATACTGCAACTGGGCAACTCACACTACCAGCATCGCTGCAACTAGCTCTGGAATTGCCTCACATGCACTGACCACAACTAGTTCTACTGACATTGAATCCTACTACTATGATACTGTGGGATCCTGTAGTAATGGTGATGGTCCTGTTGCAACAAATTGGAACTAATCTGACTGATCTCCTTGTTACAACTGCGTTGGACCCTGCCCATCTGGAACACTAGAGTCTCATACTACTCCTAGATCTGGTGCCTTACTATCTCCTTTCAAGCCTAGTCCCTAACTCGGACCCTTCTTTGCTTTTCTACTCGCACTGGGTAACTCATGCTTCCTCTAATACCTGTCTAAAAGTGGATTTGTTTCCTAGATTTTGGCTAACTCATACAACCTCCTCTAGCAATCTGCAAAATGTTAAAATTTGGGTACCAGAGGACAAGTGGTTCCCTAAGGCTTTGATCTTTGGCCTAGGGAAAAGTGTCCAAATTTATATTTTACTTTTCTCCTAAAGTGACTTTATAAGTGGTAAAGTCAATTTAATTTAAAAGTGACTTTATAAGTGGTAAAGTTACATTCTAATTTAAAATTGACTTTATAAGTGGTAAAGTTACATTCTAATTTAAAAGTGACTTTATAAGTGGTAAAGTTACATTCTACTTTAAAGGTGACTTTATTAAAATGAATGAAGAATTAGAAAGTGAAAAAGTGACTATGGAAATAAAAGGCTAAGTGGGTCTTTATTTAAGTGGGTGAGTTAAAAAATAGAAAGCGAGAATTAAATGCACATTTTTTCTCATCCATAGATCTAAATGAATTTCAACCATTAGATCTTAAGGTAACCCAAAAAGTCATTTAGAGAATAAAAGAAGAAGAGAAGAGAAAAAGATCAATTCATTCTTTCATGAGCATTTGAGAGAAAGAGAAGAGAGAGCAAGGAGAGAATTTATGAGCAGTGAGGAAGTGAAGGAGAGTAGCAAGAAGACATTTCAACAAATCTGGGCAGCAACATTTATTGGCATGCATCCCAAGGAAAAACCGTACATCAGGAGAAAGGCACAGAAATTGAGGAAGAGGGACAACAAGTTCTGGGCACATTTTTCAAGGCTAGCCGTACAGCATTTAATGTTGTTTTATTGCTATAAAAATTTATGTTTTGGTTGTTCACTGATTGGCACAATTTTCGAGGTGGAGTTCAAGCACGTAAATCGAGATAAGTTGTAATTTGTGGTTGCTGGAATTTTTACTGTGTATTTCAGTTTCTCTATAAAATCATTTTCAAAAATAAAGAATAGCTCTCAAACTAGTTTTCCCCAAGAGTTGTAGGGGGTTTTTCTAGGGTCACATTGACCAAAAATCACTGTGTTATTTTCGGTGTGTGGTTGTCATAATTTTGTTGTGTTTTATTTCTGAAATTTCAGCAATTGTGAAATCTCTAAATTTGTGCTTTCGGAAAAATATTATCATTTCCAGATTTTAGAATTTTTATCATGCTTGGATTTAAAACTAAATGCATGGAGTGATAAGGAAAATTGATAACCAGAGTGGGGGTTGATATTTCTTCACAAAATTTGCGAAACTCATAAACTGGGAAATAAATTAGGAAGCTCCTTCTCTTCCTTGCGGCCTTGTTGTTGCTACTCACACTCCTTGAGGAATGCACATATTTGCTCTTCTTTTGCCTCTAATGCCCTTCTTCTACCAATGTACTTCCTTCAACTGCTCACTAAGACTACTCGCGCAGCCTTCCAGATGTCCTCTGGGAACTGGCACACGATCTATAATCTCTGCAACTTGAACCGGCTACTCTAGCAAAATTGCGCGACCTGTTGCAACTAGAAATCTAGGGTTTCCTTCTAAAAACTAGATCTGGAAACCCTATGAGAAAACTGGAAGTTTCCCCCTTTTGTGTATTTTTCTCTTCCACCTGGCGCTGATCTGCTATTGCAAAAACTATTGCAAAATTATTGTGCCTAGATCTGCTCAAATAAATATTCGATCTGCTCACTGGAACTGCTTCCCAGCTTCACCATTGCTTGTTAGAACTGCTACTGGACAAATTGAACACTTTTTGCACTCTGCAACTAGAAAATTGAACCCTAGTCCAACAATTCAAACTGCCTGGCTCGCCTTCTACACAGACCCTGAAGAATTTCCCTTAGACTCCCTCTGAATTGTGAAATTTCTCTGTCTTCGTCTCTGAGCCTATGATCTATCAAACTTTCTCTAATACCACGTGAAAATTTCCTTAAATTGCAACAATTGAAAATTTATTCTTCTAAATAAATAAATTATGCAATTTATTTTGTTACAGCAAAATAACGAATAAATCACACTGCAATTTTTCACAAATAAAATATGCTGCAAAAATAAACTGGAAACTGAGAAAATGCTAGCTCACACAATAAAATTGATAGTTATTTTTGTACAATTGTCCCCGAAAAATCCCAACGCCAGAAGCTGGTACAACAACTGAGGGTTTTATATTATGTAGCAGTGAAATTTGAGTACAATCTTTGAATGCTCAAAATTGGCAATCCTTTACAAGATAAATTGGCCACAAAAATTAGTGAGACAAATCTTGCCTCACCTGACACTCATCTAGCTCCAAATATGGCACAAATGGGGTTGTTTGAAACCCATGCGTCAGTGTCTGCGCAGTCCCTCACACGCACTACCAGGAAGCTCCTCTGATTAAGATGTGAAAATTCGGAAACCTGAATCCTATTGCAACAACTCGAAATAATTCTTCTAATTGTTAAATTAATTTTAACAATTTGTTTACTGTTTGCTACAGTAAATACTGAATCAATCACACTGCAACCTACACAAATAAACTATGGAAGAAATAAATGCTAGAAGAAATACTAGCACAGACACATAAAATGACACAATTATTTTTGGACCAATGTCCCTGGAAAAACCCAACTTGGGAAAAATGGTGCAACTGTTGAGGGTTTATTATTATGCAGCATTGAAATAATTTGAGTACCACTGGATGCTGAAACTGGCAAGAAAAATGTAGTGAGGAATTTCCTCACTCCACAGAAGTCTAGGTTCTGACCTTGGTTCAAATTGAGTCGACCAAAATGGCTCTGTGCAGTCACTGCATCACCCTAGCGCAATTGTTCCTGCACTTAGCTAGGAACAACTTCTCCTCAAGCAGTTTGATCAACTACTATATGGGAAAATGTCTCTCCTGGCCTCTGGAACCTCTGCCCAGCTTCTAGCACTGAAACTCTACTTCTCCCCAACAATTTTGAAATTGCCTCTAGAGGCTACTGCGCTGCTCTGCATCAGCCTCACTGTGGCTCCTTTACCTCTCTGCAAATGCACTCACCGGAACTAGAATACTTCCTCCGGCATCACTATCCCTGCCCCTCTCTCACTATGATTTCTCTGGCTCTCTCTCCGGTAACTTAACGTTGCTACTCAGGAAATCGATTTTCTCATGAAATCGAACTACACAAGTTATTTCTCCAAGCCCCATCGACGACTTCTTATAATCCTTTGTTGAGACTTCAATGGCCAAGATTAACTTGAAGTCGATCTATATGAGTTTCTAGAACATTCACACTTTAACTTAATTAATTCTGATTAATTAGTCATGTTCCCTAAGTTTAGACTTAGGAAATATTTAAAAACTAACTAATAATCTAATTAAGTCATTTCTATACACGGAATTTCCAAAAACGATTTATGGGTTTTGGAGATCTCATGCATTCTAGTCTCTCCACAAAATTTCAAGGCTAGAACACATCCGATCCTACAAAAACTGACATATGACGTCCAACCCAACTCATCCTTTGAGAATTTCTCGCTAGCCCTTCCAAAATTTCTGCCAGCCTTTCACAATTAAATCGACGTCACTCCAGCTGAATCGATCTCCTCTTAATTCTCCTGCGCAACCTCATTGAGGAAAACTCGACCCTCAAATAACTGATTCTCCAAAACTGGAATCTCCTCCAAAATCACTGTCTTTATCCCTCACTGACATTTCATCCCCTCTCTGGCTCGAACTTCTCTCTGTTGAATCATTGTAGCTGGGAAACTCGATCTCTACCAAGGAACACGTTCTCAATTGTGTTCCTCCTCAACCCCATCGACCTCCTCTTATAATCTCCAGTTGGATCACCAATGACCATGATTAAGTCCTTATCGATGGTTGAGATCATTTTTGCTTGATTCGTGTGAGTTTGTAGAGAAATATCACCTTTCTTAATTAACCATTTTTCCTTAGTTAAACTTAGGAAAAAATTAATTACTGACTAATTAACTTAAAATGATTTATGGGTTTTGGAGTCCTATTGTTTCTTAGCCTCTCTGACCAAAGTCGAGACTAGAACACCATCTGATGCTGCAAAAACTAACAAGCACAAGGAATAAAGTGAGCCATTTTTGAAAATATATCTACAACCACAAAAATAGAATCATTTCCTTTTTGAGTTCTTGGCAGTCCCAAGACATAATCCATACTCACAGAGTCCCGAAGTTTCTCTAGGATTGGTAGTGGAGTTTACAGCCCGGTAGTTTGGCTTCTTCCCTTGGCATATTGACAAATTCTGCATTTGCTTACAAAGTTTTGCACATTAGCTCTCAATTTGGCCAGAAATAAATTATTTTCAACAGCTCATAAGTTTTGCCAAGGCCAAAATGTCCTCCAAGGCCACCACTGTGATTTTCTTTGATCAGATTTTCTCTCATGGAGCAATTAGGAATGCATAATTGATTGTTTTTAAACAACAGTCCATCCTGGATCATGTAGTCAAGTCATGGGCTTCAAGTTTCGGTAGTTGGGTTCTTACAAGCTTCACAGGCTTCCTTAAAATTTGAGTCCACCTCATACAATTCTTTCATAAAATCAATTCCAAGCACCTAATTTGACTTTCCAGCAATAACAATTATCTCCTGCTTAAAGCATCAACAATTTTGTTAGACTGCCCACTAATATGTTTGAAAACAAATGTAAATCTTTGTTAAGTACCCAATCCACTTGATGTGTTTTTGACTCAATTTAGGTTGTTGCATAATGTATTGCAAAGCGTGATTATCGGCGTAAAGAATAGACTCCTTGAATAACAAATAATGTGTCCACTTCTTTAAGGCCTGAACCACTGCATAAAATTCTCTGTCATATGTTTGATAATTCTTTTTGGCTTCATTTAGTTTCTCTCTGAAATATGTGATGGGCATGTCTTATTGGTTGAGAGTTGTTCCAATGGCTTCATTGTTGGCATCACATTTTACCTGAAATGGTTTGTTGAATTCTGGTAGTGCAAGAACTGGCTGTTTAGTATTTTTTTCCTTCAATAGCTGGAACCCTTTTTCAGCTTCAGCAGTCCATTGAAATGGTTGTTGTTCCTTCTTGATTGTTTCCATAGTTGGTGCACTCATCTTGCTGCAATTTCTGATGAACTTTTGGTAGAAACTAGCCAATCCATGAAAGCTACAAAATTCAAACACATTTTTAGGAGAATGCCATTCAAGGATTTCTTTTACTTCTCCTAGATCAGCTTCAAACCATCCTTTGAAATAACAAATCCCCAATATACAAGTTTTGTTTTCAAAAAGGAACATTTCTTTAAATTTATGAGTAACTTTTCTTGCTGCAATTTTTCCAACGCATACCTCAAGTGCCGCAAATGCTCCTCTTTTGATTGGCTGTAAATTAGGATGTCATCCAAGTAAACTATTATAAATTTCCCTATGAATTCTTTCAAAACTTCATTCATCAGCCTCATAAAAGTACTAAGTGCATCGGACAAATCCAAATGGCATAACCATCCATTCATACAGTCCATTGTTGGTTTTAAATGTAGGTTTCCACTCATCTCCCTCTCTTATCCTGAATTGATGATACCCACTTTTCAAATTAATTTTGGAAAACCAAATAGCACCACTCAAACAATCCAGCAAATCATCAATGTGAGGCAAGGGAAATTTGTAGCTGATAGTAATTTTATTCAAGGCCTTGGAATCTGTACACATGTGCCATCCACCATTTTTCTTTGGACTTAACACTGTAGGTATCGCACATGGACTCCCACATCAACCCTTTATCCAACAACTCTTGCACTTGTTTTCTGATCTCCTCATTCTCCTTGGGAGTCATTCTGTATGCCGCTTTATTAGGCAAGCTCGCTCCCTATATCAAGTCAATCTAATGACTTATACTTCTTACAGGTGGTAATTCACTTAGCAAATCATCTACTACAATGTCACTATTTTCATTCAACATATCTTCAATTTCCAAAGGCAAATCATTGATGGTGGTAGAAGTGAGAACTGCTTTAGGTTTGCAAATGACAACAAAGCTTACCTCTTCTTTCTCCATCTATTGCAAAAATTCTTTCCCACTCATCAACAAGGCTTTGGACTCTAGAGTCACTACTTCCGGATGTCCCTTCTTCCTGCAAGGGAAGAAAAGTGTGATTGATGCCATCCTTCTGAAAGTTATGTGTTTTTCTTTCCATCATACACAACTCATCTGTCAAATTTCCATGGCTTTCCCAACAAAACATGGCACACATCCACATGCATCACATCGCACAACACCTTGTCTTTGTATTTGTCGATCTGCAATTCTATCTCACACTATTCACAGCACAAGTAAACTAAAATTAATGTCAAAAAGGAAAACAAATTATTTCAATGAAATTATACCTGTTCTTTCCGGCTGCGAATTGACCACAAGATTTTGGGGACGACTCTCCTCCCAACCGTAGGCTCAATTGTGCAGGATTCTACTACAACTGGCCACCC
>APFE030862222.1:23773-39728 GCA_000404065.3 Pinus taeda
ATACCAAGTTACCAAATTCTTCCATTATTTTCAAAATACCACAATACTTATTTGACCCAAGCTGGCCATAATCACGTGAACTTTCATTAGTTACCAAAAAATTGCAAGTTTCTTCTTCCCATTCTTCTTTAGACAACTTTAACCATTATGAACGTCATTTAACATTATACTCAACATCTGAACTTTAATCCAAATATGTATGGTTTGTCATAGAGACTAAATATACCATCATGTAGCTTGATGATGTTCAATATACAAATAATATGAGTAATAAATGAGCAGATACATGTAATTTGAAGGGTAAGTGCAATGCAAAATTAAATTTACTAGATCATATTGAGAGAGTTGTGTTATTGCAATAATGGACCAGAGAAATGGCAAGCAACTACTATTGCTAAAGGGCAGTAATCGAACAATTAATTAGTGACTAAGATGATCAACATTCACAGAATGTTATTTCTGTGTTTTTAGATCAGACTGAATCATAGATGCAGGTGAAAAATGCAAGATAAGGTGTACTAATGATCTAGATTCTATCAATCACAGAGATGTGGTTCAATATCCACCAAAAGTCGAAGAAGTGCTTCGAGTCTCATGACTAAAGAATCTGTTTCCTATTATAATCAATCCTATGGAAAGTATAGTATCTAGAAAGCGGATGCCTTTTAACCAGTTAAGGCCCATGAAGAAACTGATCATGAATAGTCCTCATGACTGGACAACATAATTGCATAGTGGAGCTTTCTGGATAAACCCACGTAAACCTTTTTATGAAGAAAAAAACTAGTACTATTTTTCTTTTAATCACATTCAATTACTATTTTCATGTCATGTGTTAATCTATGGCAGTAAATTAATATGATAAATGGTGAAGTAATATTAGTATGACATAAAATTTATGAATCAAACATAAAAATATTCCACACCATAAAGAAGAGACACTGCCACTCGACCCAAAACCGGATTGGATGACGGGGAAGGTTATTCCTCCCCAACACAAAAAAAGTAATCATTTTATTAATTATATGGTCTGCCTGCAAGCGCACCTGCGAAGGCAACACCATTGCAAATCCCTTAAATTACAATACAATTAGGCGTAAAATTGCGTGCCTAAGATAGAAAATTGTAAACTTGTCGAGAAATCTGTTCATACTGATCAACCTCATATTGTGATTTGAAACATTCAGACACCTGCAATCTTGCGATATACACTTACAAATTTACAGAAGAAGAAACAAATAAAAAAAATAATAATAATAATAATTGAAAATTTCAGTAGTTAGCATGCTAGAGTATTAGAATAATAAAAATGTCTTCCATTAAAAATAGAGTTAATTAAAAGTAATCATACAAGATTATATTTAATTTGACACCAATAAAAGGAAACTAAATATAGATAAGCATGTTTATGGGTCAAACCCCCAAAGCATGAATTTTTTACAAAAGTGAAAAGCGAATGCATTGTGCAGCTCCCTCCCTTCAGTTACTAGCACCTCCAATGTTCTTCCTTCAGTGAATTAATCATCAAGTTTAGTGGTATTAAAAATCATTTTGGACGATTTGGGTACATTGGAGCAACTGACTGTATATTTGGGTATGGATATGATAAATGCGTTTCAATAGTTAGGTCAGTTGAAGTTATTCACTATATATAAAAAATGCAAATGTGCATAACATTATAATGATTTACCTCAATTGAGAATTATAATAGAACAATGGCCTTGCAAGCAGACACTATCATTTTATAGTGCTTGACACAAAAGTCAAATTCCAAGTGATAGTAGAAGGTAATGACCAAGAGAAGAAGAAAACCTGACTATGAAATAGAGCCATCTTCTAATAACAAGGAAAGTAATGAGCATGCTTGATAAAAAAATTCAAGAAACGTGCTAAAATTGCCAAACTTGAGTCGCAAGTTCCATTTTTTCCCATGCTTTTAAGTCCTTTAAATGTCCGGAATCCAATACATATATTTATTCCCAATCCATGTTCAAAGCATGTTCCCTGGCAGGCGCATGCACAGAACCTCCAGTTCCATGATGGATATCTGTATTTCCCCTCTAGTACCCATCTAGCTACGACTTACCCTAATAATTTTTATTCAAGTCATAATCAAATCAGCAATATACACAAACTCCCGTCATAATCAAATCATCAATATGCACAAACTCAATAGTCATCTGGAAACTCAAATTTTTATTGTGCAAATCACCTTCTAAAAAATTTAGTTAGAGATGCTAGAAAAATAGAGAACGAAGGGATATAAATTTGAGACTTTGTTGAGATAGGCTTTCATATGATACGAAAGAAAATACATACTCCAAATATGCAAACAAAATAAAGCAGTCGCTATAAGAAGAAAGATATCTCATTCAAGCTCTGGAAGAGATTGATTTAATGAAGAAAGATACCTCAATCAAGCTCTGGGACAGATTGATTTAATGATGATGCAGAGCCATGGATTAAAGGAGATCCAAAATACCAGAACTGTTTCCATTTTTTAGTCATTCTGATTCATAGATTTTAATAAACATCTGCACCCTAAACAGAGTAAGTTATAACAAATAGTTCATAAACCTAATGCCAAATTTATGCAGCTGTAGAGAATGATCAAAACCTCTTTAAGAGTCTAAAACGTAAAAGTTAATAGATATAAAACACATATCTTTGTATGTTATGCATGAATAAATAGAGGAAATAATGCCATTGTGGGTTATGACATCTGCTGCAGCTCTACCCTGTGGTGAAAAAATGAAACTGAAAGCCATTTCAAATAATGTAAGTCTCACAATAAGTTACATCGGCTTCTGGTGCGGATTTATATGCAATGTGTGCTCTGTTCAACCTTAAAATAAGTTCAGTAGCCAAAATTCTTCACAGCCTCCATAACAACATAAAATGCAACAATGAAACACATGATTTCTGTAGGAAATGTAGGCAAGTAGATTGTGATGCAGATGAACTAAACTAGACCAGGTATTTGAAGAGGATAAGATGTTCAAACCTACTTAAATTCTCGTGTATACCCTACAAAAAAATAAAATAAAAACTATGACTATTTAGTATTTAGTAATAAAGTCTTGACCAAAAATGTGTACACAAAATAATCACGGTGCCCACATATTACAGATACCAAAAACAAGATCAAAGGTTACACTGATAATGATTATTTTCGGCATTTCTGCACAAAAGCATGCTAACTAGGATTAATCATTACACCAGGGGTTTAGGCCTATCAAAAGTCAGTCACAGGTTCAATTCACATGGCAGAATTTTTCGTTGGTACAACACGCATAGATTATGCAGAAAGCGGGCAATCCAGTGAGGGATTTTAAAAAAATGATACGCAGTACAGAAATCAAGTTCAGAAAACTGCCTTTGTTTCCAATCCTACAAGAAATAGAATTTCTGCAGTTGGCTTCGCTGATAATTCGTATTGAGTAGGCACACTTTCTAAAATACCAAGTAATAAAGTCATTCCACCAATATTTAAAAGGTATTGTATGAAATATTATTAATATATTTAGAAATCGCTGTAATATCCAGTAAGACAGTGCTCACATCGCATTGTATTTTAGGAAGACTGCGATAAAATTTTAAAATTCTGGTTCAATTGAAAGTTTAAAAATATATTCTTTAATGATAACATAAATATCAGATAAATACAAACTTTATATTATTATTGTTAATAATTATAGAAAATCAAATTTGGATGTGGATGTTTAATAAGCAAATGCAAGCAGATATTGATGAGAGGCCTTATGGCGATGGACTTGTAGGCAGGTGACTAATAATAAGATTTTGAAGAGCTATGGAATTTCTGCGGCTGAGAATTAGTATGCTGACTTTTGGAATTAAGGCATAAAGGATTTATTAGCGGTAAAAAAATAGGTTTAGACTCTAGACGTGAAATTATGGCTTCTCAAAGCCTTCCATAGCAAAAATTCGAAGAGTGCCTTATGGAGGGGAGGACAGCAGAAAAATCCTCGCAGAAGTGGTAAAGGAGGGCATGGAAATATTTCCTGCTCCTATGAAGGGAAACACCGTAGAAATTTGAGAATTAATACGTGGTCGCTTTGCAGTTCATGAAAAACGATGGTAAGATCAGGTCTGAAGGCAAGAAAATCTTAATAATATTTTTGTTAATCGAAATTCACTTAATCACAGAGCAATCAGAAGTAATTAAAAAAAAAACAAGCTTCAAACAAAAATCATCACGTCATACGTGCCGATGAAGATAATGTTTCCTAAAAGGCATTGATTTTTCTAATTACGAGATATTTTTAAGGATCCTATCGAAGTTTCTTCGAATGCAATGATTTTGCGGATGAAGATAAAGTTTCTCAAAGGCATTGATTTTTCTAATGGCAAGATCTTTTTAAGTATCCTATCGAAGTTTCTTTGAATGCAATGATTTTTCCTGATTCTACTGATCACGAGAGTTTTTTTAAGGATTAGATTAGATTTTTTAAAGGCCCCATTGTCATTATGGTTATTGTTATAAATATAACCTTTGAGTATTGCAAATTTGCAAGATAGGGCCATCGAATGATGAACAAGTCGCCGAGAAACAAAGAGGTGCCATGTTATAGGTTTAGCGATTTTGATTAATAAAAAACTATTTTCTGTTGTACAACCATGGCCAGATCTTTAACTTTTATTGTGCCCATGCACGTGAGATATCTAAACCTATCTTTATACATAGCGTTGTGTTTTTTTTTATACGCAGAGCTACATAATTGTGCAAGAGTACTTAGATAAAAAGCTCTGAAGGAAACATATTCTTAAAAATATTCAAAAATGAGCCAAGAATATAATGGCAGTGGCCACAATTCAAATTTCAGCTTGATCAAACCAAGGAAAACGGTAGAGCGCTCGCTTTTGAAAGAGAATTGAAGGTACCATATGCTAATAACGAAAACAAAAAACGACTCAGCGTAAATCAGTTTTTTTTTATAGCTAATTAAGATGTCAAGAGTTAATGCGAAGTAAAACACTCAACACCAAATTTATGGTAAATTTAACACTTACAGAACTCCTATGTATCAAATTTATTATCCATGCAAACTTCTGAAATAAGATCGCACTCCATTCTAGTCTTTCATGTACAATGGAGATTTCTTGAATTAATTGGAAATCTCTCTGAGTAATCGATATATTATCATCTGTTGCAAATCTGGTGTATATACATTCTGAGCAACCCTTAATAAAACCTCTGGACCAACGCTTTGAATTAAAATAAACATGTAATGCAAATTTTAACTCATAAATCGTTTCGACCTACACAAATTTTGTCTTCAACCAGTACATATTTAAAGCAGAAACTGAAATAATGTTGCTAACATCTAAAATAATAAAAGGGGCAGGAGGGCGATTTGGAACACTTTAAAATATAAATAAGCAATCAATCCTGAAGCAAGAAATGCGATCTTATTTTTCACATATAGAAATATTTTTTCATCGAACATTTAGACTTATAAGCTGTTATTCTAAGCACGACACAAAAAGAAATAGAAGCTCTCCGATTTGGAAAATAAAAATGGTTTTTCAAACAAAATGACCAAACAATTGCGAAGCAAGCAAATGCAGCCTTGGATTTTTGAAGGCAAAAGCAATATTTTCTCATCAAATATCAGGGAATTCTAGACACTTTCACGGACATCAAAGCTCGAACAGACTACATTTTCTTGAACATTATTTTTCGGAAAGAGACAAAATGCAAATAAGATTTAAAATAAGAAAACAATCTACTTATTTAAGTTAAAATAGTATACTTTGGAATGCCAGATGGTGAAACCATGGGACTGGTGGAACCACAAAGAAAAATATAACTATGGGATAATGAGGGTAAAAAAAATTATGTCACCTCCTTGAAGTAATCAATCTGTACTTTAAACAAGTCAAGTTAAAATTTCCAACAAAGTAAAATTCTGGATGCCCATAGGCCCTAACGATTAACCCTGCTCTGATACCATATGTAACAGCACAAGTAAACTAAAATTAATGTCAAAAAGGAAAACAAATTATTTCAATGAAATTATACCTATACTTTCCGGCTGCGAATTGCCCACAAGATTTTGGGGAAGACTCTCCTCCCAACCGTAGGCTCAATTGTGCAGGATTCTGCTACAACTGGCCACCCCCGAGCCCTCAATCAACGACTACTGTCAGTATTCCTAAGTCTTGGTATACCATTCTCCCAAGAGAATGAAAGATAGAACCTCCGAATGATGGAACTCCTCCCATCCTCCTCACCATTCATTAAATAGAACAAAACATTGGAAGGGGAACCACATGCACACCCTCCATGTGTATGCATTCTGTTTTTTCTTTACTTTCCTTTGATTTTTTTTAGCTTTCTTGTTTTATTTCCTTCTTTTTGATAATTTCCTTTTTTTTATTAGAGCTTTAATATGGTTATTACTATTTTTTATTTTTACTTATTATTCTTTTAATATCATTTTTTATTTGTTAATTTTGGTTATTATTATTTTTTATTTTTATTACTTTATTTCTTTAATATCATTTTATTTGTTATTATTGTTTATTACTATTTTTATTTTATTACTTATTTCTTTTAATATCATTTTTTATTTATTAATATTATTTATGATTTATTTATTATTTATTCATTATTTTTATTATTACTTATTATTTTTGTATTATTTTTATTAGTTATTATTATTTATTATTTATTATTAAGGGAGGGATGTTACACCCTTTTTGCAACCATGACACCTTATAAGGTGTTGGGTGCTTTGTCTTTTTCAGCTTCAATTTTTCCACCACTTCTGTGGACACTAGATTGCCCGTGCTACCACTATCTATCGTCACCTTTCAACACTTACCTTGGACTTTGCAAACAATCCTGAATAAGGACTTTCTTTGTGTCGGTTCAACCACTTCCTTTTCCTACTTCAACAATACCTTTTTCAGCATTAGAGCCTTTCTTGTCTCTATCATATTTTCTGCTTCTTGTACTTTAGGCTCATCTTCTTTTGTTGGGGTTGCAACAACATCTCTTTGGCCCGCTTCTCCATTTTTTGGACACTCATGAGCCATGTGTCCCACTTTGCCACACCTGTAGCAACGAATCTCGTCTTCTTCCTCTTCCTCTTCCTCTTACTTTGGAAAAGGATCTCTGTGTTGAAGAAAGTGTAACTAGGTTCGGTCTTCACAAATGTAGTTTTGATATTTATATTTATAAAAGAAAAGAAATATTATTTTTGTTATTTATATCGAGTTTCTTGCTCATTGGTCTAGCACATGTCAAAGTGATATAAGGAGGTCAAAGAGTCAAAATAAATGTTGAAGACCCTTAAGGGCATGTTACACCATGTATACTTATGTATGAGAGTCCAATAAATACCTCCAAGCCAAGTCACAAGCCTCCTCCATGCAACGACATCACAAAAGGAAGCAATCCGAAGCATAGAAGTCAAGTCGGCCTCAAGTCAGCCTAAAGAAGGAGCATACCTCTATATATAAGAGTCATTCCACCCCTCCAAAGTAGCGCAATTCACCTCTGAAATCAGCGAAGGAAAAGGACAAGTATAGGGTACGAAAAAGGACGAAGAAGGAGCCTCTAGTGCAGCGAAGAATGAAGGAAGAAAACCAAAGCTAATAGGGTTGTCTTAGGGCATATTACAGTCACATGTGCGACGAAAAGGAGGCTCTCTTTGCTGTCATAACAGCTCTCCTATTACAATCATAAAAGTTTGTTGGTTGGGCTAAGAATGGAGTGCCTATTAGGCCTCTCACTCAAGCGAAGAAGAAGACCACACAAGCAAAGGAAGGAGAGCAATCTAACATCAGTTTCTTGAAGGAATCCTCTCACACGTGCGAAGAAAAAGGGCCACACTGTTGTTACATCAAGCCTGCAACTATATCTCAAGGAAGAGCTCGATTCTAAGAGGGATAAGGTGATATTCATAAGGGAAGGAGTCTATTAAGGAACAAAGAAAAATATCTCTTCTAGTGGAAGCATAACTAGAGCTGCTATCAGTTGTCAGGAGAAGAACGAAGTGCCAGAAGCAGAGGGATGAAGTGTCGGAAGAAGAAGTACAAAGGCTTGACTTGTGCTTGGAGGATCTTCTTGTCAAGGGTCTAGGGTTTGGCATTTATCAATAGAAATTTCAATAAGAGAAATTTCAAGAAGTGTTTTCCTCTCTAAGAGAGAGAGGTTTTGCCCTGGCTGAGAGCCAACATCTTGTGTTCTTGACTCTTATATTTTGGTAACTGTTTGATGAAGTAAGAGAACATACACTAATAATAGGAAGAAGAAGATTGTGTTAGCAAGAAAAAGTAAAATTACTTCGCAAATTGTTATCATTGCTAGAAGAACCTCATTATAACTCAGGTGCCCTAGATTCTTCAACACTCCAACCTCTAAAATCCCCCTCTTGTTGTCGTGGAGTGCTTGTGCCACTTGTTTCTCCTTTTTATATTGTGCTTCTTCCTCTACTAGATTGTTGTCTTCTCCCTCTAGTAGCACTTGATCCTCTACCAGTCTGCTTCCTTGCTAACTTTCCTCAAATGCCAATGCTAACCAGTATGCTTCCTCTACTATTCTAGGAGAAAGCACACTGATCTCATGTTGAATATCCAACCTAAGTCCATTGATATGCTTGGATGTCTTCTCTATAGATTCTTCTACATAACCAACTCTAATATTGATTTTATAGAATTCTTCAGTGTATTTCCTTACTAACATTGTTCTTTGCTTTAAATTTTTTGCATCTGTAAACAAACTAAGCTGATAATCTTTTGGCAGAAATTTACCTCTAAGTTTCACGACCATTCAGTAGGAGAGTTTTGAGGTCTAAAATGGGCCTCCTAAGGAAATTATAAAATAATAGTGGAAAGAATAAAATAAGATTAGATTACATCATCAAAATTTAGAGGGAAAAAAGAAAAAAACTATTTTTCCAACTCATATTTTCAACTTATCTCCCTATAGGTTTACTCAAATTTAGAGTGGAAACACTCGTTGGATGCAAAATATTATTCTTCATCCAAGGAGTACCCATGTTGCATACTTTCAATGGACCTTGCTACACTAAAAATGAGAAATACATGAAAAACGGGAGTGCAATCACGTTTTTTTAATGTATTTCTCATTTTTCTTGTAGCAGGGTCCATGGAAAGTATGCAACATGGGTACTCTTTGGATGAGGAATTAAATTTTTCATCCAACGACTATATCCACTCGAAATTTGAGTAAAACCTTAGGGAGATAAGTTGAAAATTCGATTTGATAAAGTAGTTTTATTATTTTATTATTTTTTAATCTTTTTACTTTTTTACTCCAAAAATGGTGAATCATCTGCCATGGTTGACATCATCATCTTGAATCCTATTGGTTCTTATAAAGTTTATTTTTGGTTGTACATTTTTCTTAGGAGGCCCATTTTAGACCTCAAAATTCCCCTAATGCTATCCCAACTCTTGATCTTTTGCTTGTTCAACCTCCTCCTCTCGGTCTGCGCTCCACATCACCATAGAGCTGCATGTCCTTTTAGCTTTGTGATCGTGAACTTGACTTTCTTCTCTTCGTCCAATTCTTCATACTCGAAGAATTTGTCCATCTCGGTGATCCAGTCAATGAGCTCTTCTGGATTCATGCTATTGGTGTAATTTGAAACTTCCGATTTGGCCTTTGTGATGAATCCCAAAACTGCTCTCGACATTCTTACCTCTGCTGGTTCAATTGTTTCCTCTACTCCTACAACTTCTTCTTCTTCTTCTTCTTCACTGATATCACCAACTTCAGGATCTCTTTTCGCTCCACCTTCCATAGCTACCATTGTGGCTTCTAACCGATGCATGTTTTGTCTTAATTCTACATTCTCCTACATTAACTCAGCATTTGCTATGGCCCTTTGGCCTCTTCCACGCTCAATCCGATGACCCATCTTTGTTCCTAGAGCAGATACAAAGTTTGCTTTGATACCAATTGATGCAAAGCAAACCTCTGTATTCCCCTGAAATTCGCTCCAATTCTAGAATTCATCTCTATTGATTTGCATAGCTAGACTCCTTATAAATGTGCTTCCCTCTCATCCCGTGCAAGATCGTTTTCCTTTCGTGTGCAATCACTTCCATTGTTAATGTGTACACTTACAGAGTGGTCCACCCTTTATCATGGTCGTGTTCCAATTCTTTCATGCATCATTTCTCAATCCATTTGACCCCTATCAACTGGATCAAAACCTTCCTCTCTATTATTGCACCAAAAGCACAACCTCTCTAATTCTAGTTTGCACACACCTTTCCACAAGGTCTTTGCATTAGTTCATTCAATCCGCCCATAGCACGCGTTTTTATGGATCACAACAATCTCACTATGTCCATTCTTGGGATCATATACAAAGACAAATCATAGAACCCATACATTACCCCTTCATTCTGCACTACGAAAATCTTATAGGGAAGATTGCACACACACCAACACCCAAGTCTGTACAAATCCTCTGTGATATAGCTCTTTAATATCACTGGGCTAATTCGTTATTGCTTCTGTGTTGGGTGTAAGTAAAATATAATGAATTAGATAACCTATGAGACTGCGTTTACAATCCCCTATAAGATTCAATCTCCATTTATTACAACACTCAGAAAAAACATAGAATGGATTCGAAACCCAGCAGAGAGGACTAACTAGAAAATCCAATACACACTCAAGAGACTTGTGGATGATCCCTATTGAAAATGGTCAACTAAGGTCAACTTCCACTATAGGCAGCGCCTTTGTATGAGATGATGATGGAATTAGATTCCTCTTCTCGAGAGGACCAATTTTGACCTAAGGCATGATGGATTCTGACAAGCAAAAATGTTTTTTGAAGTCAAGTCCACAATGTTAGTTTTGGACAAGGTCGGCCCCACAGTCATGTAGGCTCATGAATCCCAAGGGACATGACCTTTGACCCACATTGACTTGTATAAGTATAAGATGAGTTCATTCCATTTTGGCATCATCACACATGATTTTCTCCTTCCTCTCATGATGGATTCGACTTTCTTTGGACAACTATCTCTCTTCCATTGTGAATTTTTGGAGGACGAATTGCCTACGATTTTTCTATGGCTTCTAAAGTTGACATTTCCAGTACATAGAGCAGCATTGACCAACGTTTATCAGGCACTTTGACCAACTGTTGACTGTGATTTTGATGGACTATTACTTTGCTAGCTAGGTTGCACTTGTGGGCATAGGTACTGAGGCAAACTGAGGTGTTTGCCCTGTGTTGACCACAAGTCTGAGGCAAGTTTGACTGCAAACTGTTGATCGAGTTTTGACTAGACTTTTGAAGGTTGTATTGACTGCATTTTGACTGCCTAGAGAGAGCGAATTTCTTTCTCCTTTGACCAAATAGATTGGGCTGATTTGACTGGGCTATTGACTATTGAGTGTTCACTGGTTAGGGCAACTTTGATTGTTGTTGACTATTGCATTCACTGTTGTTGACTTTTGCAGATGTGACATTGACTTTTGGACAGTGGATTGGGATCATTTATAGCAAGTCAATATATTGACTTTGACTAATGTATAATTGTACTTATGGATTTCTCTCTCCCCCTTGTGGGGTTTTGCCATGGCTTTAAGCCTAAATCATGGTGTCCTCTTGTCTTAGCTTGTCTTCTACATTTATAGTTGTTCTTTCATCAATGACTATCATATGATATGATTAATGTGATTGCTAATGGAAATCTAATGGAATAAGAATGGACTAATGGATTAATGAAGTCATTGTCCTAAGAAAAGAACATGTTAAGCTAAAATTAACAAACCCTCTCACGGATCTGGATATTATTATCATATCAAATTTACAAGGATATCGATTCAAAGACGATCTGGATCCACCAAATTTGGATTTGGTTGGGTCCCATTGCATTAAAATATGACAAATACTAAAAACTTAACAATTTCCATAACATTTGCAACAACATACTCGAATTAACTAATTACATGACAGAACTTAACAAATCCTAATACTAACAAATTGCTAAAACTGAGGAACCAACTCCCCGTGAAAATTTTTGACCTCTCGATCAATTTGAAAAGACTTTCACATGCCTATGCATTAGTAGCTAGTAAGGCTATTACAATCGTAAGGAAAGATCAACATAAGATTATTGAAAAGAATAAACTAAGGTTAAAAAGAAGAGGTATCATATAAAAAAATTGTGGAGCAATGACTAATGATGTTTGGGCATGGCATGTAATTTATGCAAATGAAGCAACCTGTTTTGAGAGAAGAAAAATTGAAAACGAAAGGCAAAAAGCAAAGGAGTTGTTGGCATCTTGAGAAAGAAAATCCGTACAATCTCGAAAGCTATTAACAATCATAGGAGGATACTCACCTTTTATAAATTATTCATGAATGAGTGGTGCACAATTACAATAACGAGGAATTAAAAGAAGACATCAAGCAACCAAACAACAATATGATCCTTTGTTACACCTCCATGAACAAATTGTGCAATCCTTGTAAGATGAATGCAAAGTTGTTCCACTAGATGTTAACTTGCTCTACTCAATGAATTGATTAAAGTATGCAAAGAAAAAATAATAAAGTCAAAAGAATGTGAAAACGAGATAACTCATGGAGGAAGCAGAGAAAAGTAAAGTTGTAGAGTTCCAAGCTATTAATGGTGGCAAGATCATGTGAACCTGTCTATATAATCCTCTTAAAAAATGGAGCAAGGACACTTCTAGGGCATTCCATTTAAAAAACAATCATAAATTAGGAAAAGAAATAGTGAAAAAACATGATACAGAGAGAGGTGTTGTTATGAAACCAGCTCACAAAAAGATAGAAAAAATAAATCAATGACTTAAGAATCAGCCTCTTCGAGGGGGAAACTTCCTTTACATTATACAAATGAACAATTCTTGGATGATACAAATGACAATACCTCCTTTCTATATATAGGAGTCTAAGGGGACCCAACACAATCAGAGCTTACATAACAATAATATTGTAGGGGCATAACAATAACAATGGTGGGCTTCTATGGGGAATAATAATAACAACATGGGAACTATATGGTGAATAATAATAACAACATGGGGACTATATGGGCACAATAATACAATAAGGGGGCTACATTAATAACAATAAGGGGTTACACTAGTAGTATAGGGACCTAACATGCCCCTCTCCTTCAAAAAGTGTTGTCCTCAACGCTTGAGTAGTTATGGATGCTTTTGTATAAAATTCTCATCCTCCCATCTAAAATATTCAACAAGTAAGTTCTTCCACTTGATGAGATACTCTGAAATTGATCGATTTCATAGCTGCAGATTTCTTGTTTTTGTGACTGCTTTAAGTTCCAGTATGATTTTTCCTTCCTTGTCGAGTTCTGGCAATATTGTTTGAACTAGGATCTTCTCATCTATAAACTTATTTAAGCATGAAACATGGAAAACTAGGTGCACTCGGGAAGATGCAGAAAGCTCCAATTTGTATGTCATAGTACTAATCTTTTGTATCACCTTGTACAAACCATAATACTTTGGTGATAATTCATTATACTTCTTACCTTGCTTGAGGGACATTTGTTTGTATGGCTGTAGTCGTAGAAATACCCAGTCACCTACATCAAAACTTCTTTTGTTGTGATATTGATCTGCCTATTGTTTCATTCGATTCTGCGTCAAAGTGAGGTTATCCTTTAAAAATTGGAGAACTTGTTGTTGATGCTTGATGTGATCTTTCATTGCTTGAACCTTTTTCTTCTTGATATGTCCTTCTACCTTGAGAGTTTGAGGAGTGGTAATTCCTGCCAATGCATTACAAATATGGTCAGATTCATTTCTTCTTTCTTTGGGATTGGTCCCTAGTGAGTATCCTTTTCTTTTGACGTTTCTTAATCATTTTCTTCCTCCTATTCACAATCTATGTAAAATAATTTCTTCTCAGCACACTTATGACCTTTAATGTATTTCCTATCACAATTGTAACAAAGCCCTTTTGCTCTTTTTTCTTTTAATTGTTCTGGTGTCAACCTTGTAGGTTGAGGAAGGCTAGGAGAAACAACACTTCCATCTTTATAGTCTTGAGTGATAGACTTCCTTGTTGCCATAATTTTGCTTTCCACTTTTCTTTCCAACCTGTATGCCTTCTCCAATGAATTAGGTTCCCAAAGGCATACCTCATGTTGAATGTTATCTTTTAAAGTCCTTATGAAAACATCAATCCTCTACTTCTTTGAAATATAATTTACCCTTATATTCAATTTTTGGAATTCCTCAATGTGATTTGCCATCGAACCATTTTGTTTGAGATTTATGATTGGGGAACTGAATGTGAACAGTCATCGAGAAGATGAACTGAACAATCACATTCATGTATATATTAGATAGCTGGTTAAATGAATAAACGTATTAGTTTTCTGGAGTTACTCCTGGCCTGACATGGTATCAGAGCACAGGTCCCAGGTTCTATTTTTAACCTTGTAACTCCTGTCCACTGCCTGCCTTCTACTCCTCTGTCCCTCACCTGAAGGAAACCCTACCTGAAAGAAACGTTGCCGCTGCTGTCTGGTGTTAAACGCTCAAGTGTCATTTGAAAACGGTCAAATGTCCTCCGCGCGCCCCAGCACAGGGTTGGTTAGAGTCCATTCCAACGCGTATTCGTTGTATTTTGTGTGCTTGTGTTCCCATTCCGTGACCAGTAACCAGTAACCATTTCGTGTAGAGGCACGGTATTCCACATTGGCAACCTAGATTTCCCGCGTCTTTCGTGATAGATGCCACGGACTTTCCGCTAACAGCCCTGAATCTTTCGCGTCTACTATATAACGGATTGACATTGTCTCCATTTGTTGCATATTGAATGAAGTATGCTCCATTCAAAAACTCATCGTTCACAGACCTCGTCCTTCCCATTGTATTTGATCTAGTCACCTGCTAATCAAACATACTGTCATAACGAGCAATTCAAACTTTGCAACCTATGTCGTAAATTTGTTTGCATTATTCGTGAGAAAATACAAGAATAATTTAAAATATAGGTGGGTCGATTTGGGAAAGAGACCTGCTTCTTAAAGCTGTCATTTGGAGCAAAAAAACGGTTCCCTTCACTTCTGATTGTTGGGTTCATGGATCCTCCAATGGCATTACAAATCCGTGCGTTCCATTTTTTTTTGCGCCACTTAAGGGTTCATGGTTCATGAAACGAACTGGTTGTTGTTTCTCCGGAACTATTACAAATCCGTGCGTTCCATTTTTTTTTGCGCCACTTAAACCAATTCTTCGTCGGACAAAACAAAAGAGTCCGGACATTGTAAGTGTTTTCCAATTGCTGGAGCTTGTTTTAGGAAAGCGTAATGAAGTTTACGCTGAATCTTTGGTTGATTATCTGAAGAATCAAGAGCAGCATAAAGCGTTAAATCTTGATCGGTGATAGCTATGATACGGTGATAGGGTTTTTTCAAAAGCACTAAAATTGTTGTTTCAGTGATATATATGGTGATCAATATTTGTTTCAATGATGAATGATATATAAATGGCGTAGCAGAATTCTATCCCTGCTCAGATTTTGGATGAATACATTTTCATATCAGAATTTTTTTTAGCAGCAGAAGTTTTTTAAGAGAAATTTTTTTTTCGCCATCAGAAGTATTAATATATCAGCAAAAGTTTTTTATATCAGCAGAAGTAACCTTTTACAGAATGCATTCAATCATCTCTATGATAGGAATAGTTCTCACTGGCAAGGAGAACTATCCTGACTGGTCCCGGATGGTAAAACACACCCTCATTTTCAATGAGCTGTGGAAAGGAGTGTGGGTCGGAGAAGGAGACAGTGACCCAGAAAAGCCTATATCAGACAAAGAGCTTTCCCAACAAGAACAACAAAGCGTATGCATTAATCGTAGCGTCTGTAAATAAGGAGGTGAGTCGTCACATTTCAACATGTTCAACTGCCTTTGAAGCTTTACAAAA
>APFE030862238.1:0-11906 GCA_000404065.3 Pinus taeda
AGCCCAACAGTCGCATCTATTCAATCATCAACAGTTGTGTATAAATACAAGAGGTATTTTCCTCATTTGGACTCGCTCAACTCATCACATCTCTCTCTCTCTCTCTCTCTCTCTCCTGTGCAGAAAAGAGGCTCTTCTCCTACTGCACAGTAAGAGACTCTTCTCTCACATATGTGGAAGAAAGGACGCAGATTTAGGGTTGCAACTGCGAATCGGAAGTTTGACCAGCATTGACCATCTTTCTCCCTCTTTGAACTGCGTTGTAGGTGGATTTGACTCTCCTCAGAAGGCCGCATTTTTTGGTGAAGGAATCAAGCCGATCCGATGGTCGGTTTGCAAGATATTGCTTGCCCTATTTTAGCGTTGATGTCGGTGATGCCAATGATGTTGATGTCGGTGATGTCGATGATGCTGATGCCAGTGATGCCAATGATGCCGCTGATCTAGATGATCTAATAGATATTGACTGATACCACTGATCTAGACAATCTGACAGATATTGACTGATGCACTAATGTCACTGATCTCGATGATCTGACAGATATTGACCGATGCCGCTAATGCCACTGATCTAGATGATCTAACAGATATTGACTGATGTCGCTGATGCCGCTAATATAGATGATCTGAAAAATATTGACTGATGTCGCTGATCTAGATGATCTGACAGATATTGACTGATGCCGCTGATCTAGATGATCTAACAGATATTCACTGATGCCACTGATGTCGTCGATGCCGCTGATCTAGATGATCTGATAGATATTCATTGATGCCACTGATGCCGCTGATCTAGATGATCTGATAGATATTGACTGATGTCGTTGATGCCGCTGATCTAGATGATCTGACAAATATTGACTGAAGCCGTTGATGCCGTTGATCTAGATGATCTGACAGATATTGACTAATGTCGCTGATATAGATGATCTGACAGATATTCACTGATGCCACTGATGTCGCTGATCTAGATGATCTGACAGATATTGACTGGAGCCGCTAATGCCGCTGATCTAGATGATCTGACAGATATTGATTGATGCCACTGATCTAGATGATCTGACAGATATTGACTAATGCAGCTGATCTAGATGATCTGACAGATATTGACTAATGTTGTTGATGCCCTGATCTATGGTTTGCTTCTGCCAATGTAAATCAGATTTATGTACTATTTCTCTCTACTGAATTATTGAGGATAAAAGAAGATTTGATCAAAGGGTTTCCCCATATTGGGGTTTGTCCATGGCTAGCCGTCACATCTTGTGTCTCTTGTCTTGGCTTGTTTTCTGTTGATCGTTTAATGTTCTATCTACACTTTACTTACTGTACAGGTGATTGCTAATCTATGGATAATAATAATAAAAAGAAGTAAATTGCTCTAAGCATAGAACATACCATAAATTAACAAAATGATTAGGAATTTCTCTAGAATATGTATTTGATATTGATTAACCTCTAGTATAATCTCTGGAAGAAAAGTTGTAACTTTGTAATCAGGTTTGATCCTTGGGCACTTTGATGCAAGAAGGAAAAATTTGAGTGGAGATGGTCGATAAGGATGTTGATGAAACGAGAAGGTCACGGTGGTGAGGTAAGTCTATTTCATTTTTGGTTTGGTTATCTGGTTAACATGTTATTTTGGCTACCTAAAAAAGGATGTTGCAGGAATGGATGATGAGAAGGTCAACTATATGAATGAAAAATATTGAGGGAAGCTCAATATCTGGCACCTGACAACTATGAAGTCAAGATGGGTATATCTTGGGATTAAAAAGGTAGTTGTGCAAGAAGATACCCTGAAGGTCAAAGAAGATCACTTTCAAGAGGAAGCCATGATCAAGCTTGAAGATCGGGAAGGTTTGATGAAATGCCTTCATATCAAAGATGGAAAGTGATAAGCAAGAGAGGTGACCTAGATCCTATCACAAGAACGAAGAGTGGAGATAGTTCCATGATACCTCGAAAAGAAACGAGGTCGATGCAAGAGATGTGAAGGAAAGAGGGAGCCATGTAGCTATGAAGAACTTGTAGCTAATACTCTGATGAAGACAAGCTATAAGATTTGTGGTGTTGGCTTCCATCAATGCAAGGAAGCTTGGAATCTCCTCTGGATTTGGGAGGGAGCAAAAGAGTCTCCTTGAAGGAGCAAGGTTCTATTCTCGAGATTAAGAAAGAATAGGGAAGAGAGAATGACGAAGGATTGGATAAGCATATGTAGTTTCCTTGATATAACTTGCAAGAAGGAAAGGAACTGACAGTCTTTGAGAATAGGATAGGAATCCAAGATAAGAGTGATCGAAGAGGATCAATATTCTTTGAGGACTCAGGTATGGAAATCCAAGATAAGAATAGTCCTAAAAGGACATACCTTGTGGACATCCGGATAGAGTATGTGCCATAGAGAGGTAGTGCAATATCACACATAAATCCTCCCAACATAATGCTCTTGAATTAAAAGAAGAGCTTGTCCAGTTAGCCTCACGGACAGTGTTGGTCATGATAATGATGCTTATAGTATGGCTTATCAATCTGACTCTTCTTGAGAACTCTTCAGTTTGAGATATCATGTTGTACTAGAGGTACAATTATGAATACCTCCCTAGTTAAGAGGGAGTGTTAATGTAACTAGTTTCGATCTTCATAACTGTTGTTGTATTCATTTCAATATGTATACTATGTAACAAACAAGAAAAAGAAAATAAGATTATTCAAGTGTGGGTTTCATGCTCATTATTGATTGTCTTTTAGGTAAAAGCATGTTCTTCGTGCTTCTAGGGTTTGTTAGGTCTTAGGATTTATTGTCATGAGTCAAAGGAGTCAACATCATGTTTATAAGACCCTTCTGGGCAATTTGTAATTGTAAAAAAAATATTTTTGAATCTAGAAAGTCCTAGAATCTCCAAGAGTACAAGTCGGCCCTAGGATCCTCAAGTTGGCCAAAGGAGAGAATTTGACCTTTTGAGAACGCTATATAAAGAGCAGTTCGATTTCATTTGAGGACACACAAACACAAGTTCGAGCTATTGTTGGAAGAGGCAAAAGAAAGAGAGTGAAGTTCTAGGAGAAGCTGGGGGGACAAAATTTGTTGCTTTTGGGCTCTATCTCTCTCATATGTGGGAAGAAGCAAGGATTTTTGCAACCGGAAAGAGGCTGAAGTTGCAGGTCTGAGTTGTTGGGGAACGAAATTGTTGTTGGGGAGCAGAATTGTAGGAACGAGTTGTTGGAAAGAGAAAAATCCTTGTCTTGACCTTGTTGACCTTGGGGAGCGCTAATTTGCTACAGGAAGGTCTCAAAAGGAAGATAGATTATGTTTTTCGCAACATTTGTTGGGGCGAAATTGTTGGAGGTCAAAGTTGTTGGGTCAAGTAGTTGGGTTGTTGTTAAAATTGGCAACTAGGGCCAAACTCCATGTGGGTCACCTTTTTCATCGCTGATAATATTTTTCGTAGATTCCTCTCGTCGAGAGGTGTGGGATTGATCTAAAGACCATCTGATTCCGATAAGTATTTATGGAGATATGAATTTATTTTGATTATTGACAAATTATCAAAGTCAGTGAGCAACTTATGTACACTCAGACGCCCAACAGACACATCTTTTCACCTTCAACGTTTGGATATAAATACAGGATGACTCCTCCTCATTTGGTCACTCACGTCTCATCATATCTCTTCTCTCTCATGCGCAGAAAGGCTCTCTCTCTCACCCGAGCCAAAACATGTCAATCAAAGTCTCAGACTGGTGCACGGCGAAGTCTTGGACTGATGAGCGGTGAAGTCTTGGACTGATGCGCGGTGAAGTCTTGGACTGGTGCACAGCGAAGTCTTGGACTTATGTGCGGCGAAGTCTTGGACCAGTGCATGGCGAAGTCTTGGACTAGTGCACGATGAATGACTCACCGATGGAGACTTGACAAGTTCGATCTAGGGTTTGTTGCCCTAGTTTAGGGTTGACCTAGGGTTTGCTACTGCTGATATAAATCAGATCTTTGTACTATTTCTCTCTGCTGAATTATTGAAGATAAAAGAAGATTTGATCAAAGGGTTTCCCCGTATTGGCGTTTGTCCCTAGCTAGCCGCCACATCTTGTGTCTCTTGTCTTGGCTTGTTTTCTGTTGATCGTTTAAATGTTCTATCTGCACTTTACTTAATGTACATGTGATTGCTAATCTGTGGATAATAATAAGATAAGTAAACTACTCTAAGCATAGAACATACCATAACTTAACAGCTATTACTGACAGGTCGAAGTTGCAAGGAAGTAGCAGGAAGGTTAACAGGAAGGGTCGACATGGTAGTAAGAGAAGGACTTGGTCTAAGGATTGGTTCATTATATCTCACTTGAAGCATATTCTAAGAAGAGAAGAGTTTCCAGGTTTTCCCCTTGGAGGGGTTTTTCTCTGGCTAAGAGCCTATATCTGTGTCCTTTGTTGTTGTTGTTTCTTGATATTATTTGATGAAAAATTCTAACTAAAGGAAATAAACAAGATAACTAAGATTCACAAGCAAGCATCAAGGTTAAAAAAACAAAAGATATAATAAGTTGCCACTTTAC
This sequence comes from Pinus taeda, assembly GCA_000404065.3. Classification (NCBI taxonomy): domain Eukaryota; kingdom Viridiplantae; phylum Streptophyta; class Pinopsida; order Pinales; family Pinaceae; genus Pinus; species Pinus taeda. Next base: position 4,558 of record APFE030862238.1, read on the forward strand.
AGTTTCCAACAAGGGTAACTCGTGTACCACAATCGCTCCCTCCTACATTTATAGATCCAAATACGTGGACATTCCACATCATTACCACCCTTGAGCCCATGGCATTCGGCCTTGACACCCCTATGTCCCCATTCACCTCATCATTCTCTAGATGACACCTACCATATGAAGAACGTACCTTGGACATGTCCTTCCTCTTAGGGGTTGGGAACACCTAATAGGGTTGTTGATTAACTACTCTTACCTAGGGAGGTATATCAGCAGTAGCAAACCCTAGATCAACCCTAAACTAGGGCAGCAAACCCTAGATCAACTGTATAAGTTTAATCACTCAATTGCGATGATGAATTATTGTATCTAAAGGTGAAGAGATGCATTGGATCTTATACAGGATTAGCAGGTGGGTTCATCATGGGTTGGGCAACTTAACTGGGCCCAAGACCACTAGAGAATCATATCAACACTTGTAAGGGATGCGTTGAGAGCCATAGGTCTCCATCATGTGACAAAACATTATCTCATGCCATGGGCAGCCTCAACACCTTCAGCAGCTTGTTCATTGCCCCAAATTATATGTGAGATGATGCACTTGGACCAGTAGTGCCCCTAGTCAGCGTAGGATTGTATACAGGGTTTGGCAACTAATCTGAGGCTCAGAGGAGGTATGTCTCATCTTAGAGACATGGGAGGGAAAGCACCATCTTTCGTACCCTCATTTGGAGCAATCTACAGGTTTATTTTACACGAGGAGACCCATCAGACCACTAATTGTGCCCCAGAGCCACTTTGGAGCACCACGTGATGTTTTGCTTAGAGATCAAGGGGCCAACCCCTTGACCACCAATCATGGAGCCCTCATTTTCATCATGGCACCTTGAGGACTCAATTAGGCCTTCCAACAACCCTTCTACACCATTGTTTCATCATTTTGGGCTGACTTATGGATGGCTTCTTCATCACTTTATTAGCTACTTGGTGGGCTTGTCACCAAGATTTGTTATTTGCACATTATTTTCTAATTTAGGGGGCTCATTATGCTAAATTGAATTAGGAGAGACTCGCATAAATAGAGACAAGTCTCATTTGTGAGAACTCATCATCATCACTTGATTGTTCTTTTGTAAAAGAACTTGCACTTTTTCTTTGGAAGCTATTGGAGTATCTTGGATGCACTATGGTATTTGGAGCTGATTTTTTATCTTGTCTTGGAGCTACTTCTTGAATATGGATGGATACATTGCATGATTATCTTGTAAGTTCTTTTGCTGATGAAATATTTCTCTTGAAAATGTCTAATGTATGTAATTGTTGCAATTAATGTTAATACTATTATGCCCTAATTTTGTTGAAGAAAAAGAAATGGAAGTTTTTTGGTTGGCACTTGCATATGTTAATCATGATATAACATGCAATGAATGTTCCTAGTGATAAAATGTCATTTTTCTTCACAAAACTCCATATTTTAATAGTAGGTAATTATGTTGGGGCATCAACTTTTGACCTCCTTGAGGACAAATTTAGCCAATCTAATGCATCTAGGACTCCATAGCCCAAAGGACTAGGCACTGGTCCAAGAGGTTTGGTGATCAACTTCTCTTTCCTCCTTTTCTCCTCCTAAATTTCAGTCCCCTAAAGGTAGAGCGAAAATCTAGGGCTTGCAGGGAAATTCTAGGGAGGTGATTTTTCAGGATTCCAAGGATCCAAACATCAAGCTTACGGTCTAGGATACCTATGCTCCAAGTTTGGTGGGCATCCACCAGAGTTTCATCCATAAAATCTCTTGCCCTAGGTGCCACCTTAAGAGGGAAAACCTAGGAAATCTAGGGCTTGCAACGAAATTTTAGGGAGGCGATTTTTGGGGAATCTGAGGGTCCAAACATCAAGCTCGGGATCTAAGCTACCTATGATCCAAGTTTGGTGGGTATCCGCCCAAGTTTCATCCATAAAATCTCTTGCCCTAGGTGCTACTCTAAGAGGGAAAACCTAGGTCTTTCTCTCTCACCTTAGGGACTTCTTTGAGGGTTGTATGAGCTTAGTATTCATTGGAATAAATGATAAGAAGTTCTTTCTTCTCCCTTGGCTTGACCTCGTGAATACCTTGGAAGCATTTCTTCCCATCATTATTCATCAAAACCCTAGGTCTAGCACAAGTCTTTCTTAGGTCTCTCAAAGAGAGTGAAGAAATTTTTGGAAGTGTTACATCATCACATAAATCTTCTTTGAGAGGTCCTACCTCATCGCTTAGTGTCTTGACCTTAGGAATATCTAGTAGTATTGTCATACGTAAAGCCCTAAGTCTCGATCTCCTCCTAGGCCTTTCTTGGAAAGCATTTAACTTCCTTGAAGCATTGAGCCATTGATGTGTCTCTCCTTGAATGGGCCTTGGAAATCACATAATACCTAGTCATTCATTCTATCATTGGTGATTTCCCTAATACCGAGACTCCTCCCATTGGTGAAAATCCGTAAAGAGCAAGGGACACTCACTGAGGTGACAGTGGGTCTTTGTCCCATTGTTGTCACTTTGTTCTAATAGTTGTCCCTTAGGTACCCCTACTAGATTGTGTGGCAACAGTGCCTATTTTTAGACATGGTATAGTTGGCAGAAGTCTCATAGCAATTCCCTTCATTTTCCATCTTTCCTATTTTTCACGAATTTTTAGCATGGCTAGATCGCATTACTATTTTTCTCAAGTATGGACTCTGGACCCCTGCTTCTAGTGTGCAGTCATGGATTGGCTTGAATTTCAATAAGTGGAAGTGTTTCAGGGTGACATGTCACACCAACTGGGAGGGTTGTCTCATAAGGCAAACCCTAGGTCAAGTGAACTTCCTCTTTATGATGAGAATTTTGGTTGAGAGTTTTGAGCCACAATTTCAACGATTGGATGGGCAGGACAACACTCTTTACTGTTCATTGGTGAATTAGGAACCACTTAACGGCAACCTTTCCTAAAAATTTGACAATTGGCAGCAAAGTGGCAGTTTACAAGCAGATGAGATTGTTGTTTAATAGTTTCCAGCTTATACTTCCACTGTATTACTATCACACGGATCTGGAAATAACTTTTCTTGGCTATCTTGCAAACAGTACATGGTTTCCAGAGGTCTCTTTAGGCTAGCATTAACAGCGAGATGGAGGCACTGTGGCTAGCATCCACTTCATTTGCTAGTGATAAATTAGTCTTCAATTTGAAATTCCAAGGAAAATGAGGAGGTTCTCCATGAGAGTTGGTCTAGTATCAATATGCCCCTATTCTTCGCTTGTGTGTGATGGTAGGGTGAGATTATTTCTTCGACAAAGAAAAAAAAAAATTGCTAATGGTTTATTTCTATGTTCTAGCTCTGTTTTGGCTCTTTGATTTAGATGTCCCTGTCATGAATCACAATATGTTAATCAATAGCATTGGCAATCAACTCTAGGTGTTTTGCGGTCAAATAAATGACTAGTATTTATGATATCTAATGAATTACAATTGATACTTCCACCTAAGAATGGATTTCTTCTTTTAGTCATGCATGACTTGATAGCATCTTGAAAATGCATTCTTTTGTTGCAATGTTTTGTGAATACCCTAACAAGTTAGGTATAAATAATATACTTTTTACTAGCTAGAACGAGAAGTACCTTGGTCCTTAACATACCTTCATAGGGAAACTGAACCCTTGGAGGACTTCTTTTAGCATCATCCACCACCTACAAGTACAGGCATAATTGCTTCAATAAAGTCATCAATGAAATATAAATATTAAACATTAGAAGTGTGTGTGTGTGTGTGTGTATAAACAAACAAAAAACTCTAAAAAAATCTCAATCATTAAGCTCTTAACAAGATTTAGACATTTTTATGCATTGAAAAGAGTTTATAAAATAAGATCTATCCTAATAGAGCATAAACCATAATATACTAAAGTATATATGTTAATTGAAACCAATAAGTAAATTACCAATGACGCTTATAAAATTTACTAAATATTCTAGGAATTTATCTCTTCAAATCACTAATTTTACTCATTTTATCAGCACCATTGGCCATCCATTTTTAGGTCATCTATTGAACACTAGTTTACTTATCCTATCTTATCTTTATCTAATACAGGGCCGATATTACATATGACTTATCAATAATTACCCAATATGTCAAGAGAAGTACACTCAAATGTTACGAACCTAATACATGAAAAACCAAAAGTACACACCATCTACATCAATGTGAGCATGGAGCACAACTCCAATATAGTAAGAGAGATATGTTACATAATAACTCCAAAAAGAATAGGAGAAGCTCCTCGAAATAATCCAACATATTCATACATCCAAATCATATATCCGCAATAATGACTATATAATCTCTATATATACCTATGCACATATTGCACATATGGCCCCTTGCTCATTAGGCCGACCCAATTATATATACATTTACACATTACATGCACATTTAACTCCATATATGCACCCCCTTGGGGTCATGTCATATACATTTAACCCCACATATGCCCCCCTTCGGATCAAATCATAGTACCCTCCTTCAAAAAGAATTGTCCTCAAAGCTTTGCAATTAAGGGTGTCACATGTGATAAAACCAAATAATAGAATTTCCTTATATTCATATACATATATATATATATATATATATATATCTTGCCATTGATGATGATCCATCCCTCCAAGCTCAATTATTTTCAAACTTACCCCTTGATGTATGGTTGTTGCATAATTTTCTTTCCTTTGATTCTATGTAGTGTCGTTGTGACTTCTCTAATTTGTAGTAGTTGTTGGTCTTTGATAATATCCTACTGAATAATGATTTTATGATGCCTTGTTCCATGAATATTGACAAGTATTCCCACTTCTTCCATGATAGTGTTGATATTGATCTCCCCGTCTTCCATGAAATCTTTCTTGGTAATGAGGATGTTGATATGATTTCACATTTTATGGTTTTTCTTCACTTTACATATTGATTTTATCTGTCTTCTTTACAATGACAATGGCCTCTTTTATCCTCTTTGCTTGGTCTTTGATTACTCTAGCCTTGGAGATAATACCATCATATTTGGAAAGCACATCCTCTAAATGGACCTCAGCTTCTTCAAGTATCTTTCGGTGACCTTCTTGAAACTTGTCTTTTTTATCCTTTGAAACTACAATTTGATCCCATCTATCAAATTCTAATGTCCCTCTTCAATTCTAGAATGCATTTCTGAATTTACTTCAACTATGTCTAGGGCTTCTTCAATCTTCTTGCAAATTTCCTCTTCAAGTGTTTTGGTAGTTGCTATATCTAAGATCCTTGTTTCTCCTTGATTCTCATAATGCTTATTTTCTTCTTTCACTCTATTGACCTTATCCAAAAGTTTTTTATTATGGTTTCATAACCTATACATTTTTTCATCTTTCTTTTTTATTCTTCTCTTGACTCATCCTTGTTCTGATGCCCCTTGCTAATATTTCCTTGTTTTAACTATTCAATCTCCTTAATAAGTGCTTCATTAAAGTTCTATATCTTAAATAACACACCTTTCTTCTAAGACTCCCTTTCTTTTAATTCATCTTGAATTTTGTACCTATTTCACATTTGTATTCTTGATCCATTTTTTGGGAACAATTCTTCAAATACTTCCCATGTGATGTTTTGTAGGGAATATTGTTAATTTTAGGTATGTTCTATGCTTAAAGCAATTTATTTCAATTTTCATAGTTAGCTCAATATATTTTCCAAATTAGCAATCACATCAGCATTAAAGTAAATTGCAGATAGAACATAAACATAGATCGTAAAAGACAAGCCAAGACAAGAGGACACAAGATGTGGCACTAGCCAAGGACAAACCCCAATGAGGGCAAACCCTTGATCAATTCTTGGTATATGTTCTTCAATAGTTCAGCAAAGAGAGAGAGAGAGAGAGAAAGAGAGATAATACATTTACAACAGAAGTCAACACTTTGACTTATAATAACATAGATCATCTCTAAGAAGATGATACATGAGGTAGCTAAACTCAGTTGAAGACATGCTGCTTCAATTGATTCTCTAAGGTGACTCCATCACCTATCATTGTGCTACACCTTGTCATCATGTTGCACCTCACTGTGTTGCGTCGTGTTGCACCCATCATCACTATGTTGGACCTCATTATGATTCACTAATCATGACTGTACCCATCACTGTACAGCATCTCATTGTAGCATTTAAAATCACTGTACTATACTAGCAAGTGTTGCACACAACATGCTACACTTTACTTTGTCATGATGCCCATCATTGTGTTGTAGCATTTCACATCATGCTGCCCCTTATCACAATGTTGTCACTGCTCATACTGCTACACCATGATTGCTTGTTGCCCCATGCAAGCACCATGTCCTTGTTGTCCCATCTACCTTTGCTGCACCATGTGACCTTGTTGTCCCATCTTCCTTTGCTGCACCATGTGACCTTGATTTCCCATCTTCCTTGGCTACACCATGAGACCTTGATGTCCCATCTTCCTTTGTTGCACCATGAGACCTTGTTGTCCCATCTATCTTTGCTGCACCATGAGACCTTGTTGTCCCATCTATCTCGCTGCCAACACACCATACAAACATTGATGTTTGTCACTTCATTACTGTTGTAATTTCTAAAGACTAGTTCGGGCACACAACAGTCTCTAACCATCCTCAAATCTAGCCCAGAATTGCCCTTATGAAATGCGACCTAGGCCTCCACGCTGAAGATGAGGGTATAACATGACCCCAAAACAGCCCACATTGTTCCATGTATCTTTGTTGTAACTTACAGCCCACACATCAAACCAAAATAGCCCTCCTCTGCCTCGGTCCTCTAGGAAGATATCTCAGCCCTCCTAACAGCAACTCGGCCTTCATATATGACCCTGAAATAGCCCTACGAAAACCCACGTTGTTCGGTCTTCCTTACTGCGGCTAGGGCATGATAGATCTGCATATTTGGGTAGCGTGAATAGGTCTTCTTCACCGTGCTATGTCTCTCCTTTAGGCAGCGTAGAGGGCAGGTTGGGCAGCGTATAGAATCAAGGGTCTTCTCCCTTGGACTGCAGCTAGATCTTCCACTTTAGGACTGTGGCTAGGGCATCCTTTAGGACTGCAGTTAGGGCATCCTTCTCCAAGATTTCTCTTCCACTAAAACCCAAAGAAAGTGGAGAGAAAATAAAGAGAGAAGTGTGTGTGAAATGACTCTCAAGTCATCTCCTTTTATACTAAAATGTTGAGCACATGTGGGGGTTATGATCCAGGTGGATGTTGGTGGCCACCCACCTATCCCATTTGGACCCCCACAACTGTTTCTTTCAATTTTTCAGTTTCCTTAATTATAGCACAGTTT
>APFE030862241.1:0-34571 GCA_000404065.3 Pinus taeda
GGAACCCTATTGTTGGATGGATGATATTTTGTGAAGGCAGTGACTACGAAGCTATAGTGAGTTTGGTGAGGTAGAGGGTTTTAGAGAGGGGACTCTTGAGCTACGGTTGCTCTTCTCTGCCAGCTAGACTCTTCCTCCATTGTACAACCCCATTGCAGCTCGGGGGTCCGCGGGGAAGAAGAGTACCCAAGGAGTAGATTGGGAGGTTAACCGATGGGTCTTGTTCGGATCAAGTGCGGCATCATATACTCGCAGACGGACCAGCGACAAGGAATTACTCGCGACAACCGATCAAGCGAAATCGCGCCTCTCCGGTGTACGGTACATGTGTATTTCGTTATTACTTGATCTTAGATTTAAAGCATATAATATGGTGTTACTTCCTGAATGAACATCAGTGATCTATGTGTTGATTAAATTGAAATCTTATTGTGTTTGTTTTCCGGTTGTAATTGCTGTGTAAAAAAAAAAAAAAAATAGCTGGGACATTTCACTGTTTTAGTTGGGTCCTTACAAAATCAACCTGCGTATATACACAATTTTAGTGAAGGAAACAAGCGTATATCCAGATTTTTAATTTTTCATGTATTCCATCAAATGTTTAGCTCTAACCATTGTATCATTAAATCAAAAACTTTCCAGTATGTAGCAAAGGACAAAAAAATCACAGCACCTAGGCAACACATATAGAATACAAGGATTTTAGGTGGAAACCCAATGTGGGAGAAAAGCACTATTGTCGTTGTCTTTGTCTTCTTTCTTATTATATAAAGAAAATCCCCATTACATGTTGTACTGGTGCATATTCTTACCACTATGAAGGCACCCACCTATAGGAGGCTACAACTTCCACTCATTTTCTAGCACCCACTAGAAGGGAGATACAATCCCCTAAACTCTTTTACCATCTCCTACTGGAAAGGAGCTCCTACCCCCCCCAAGGCTGCAACCCTCGGCACCTTGTGGACCACTTTTCATAATGTTTCAGACTCGATCCACCTGTCAAACAATCATCAAACAACCTATAGGCCACTTTTTATCAAATTTTCATACTGGACCCACGCAAACAATAAGCCCAAACAAATATCCAAACTAAAATACTGAAATACAATTCTGACTCACTAGATTTATATAAATCAACTAAATCTCTGAAGCATCAAACTACTGAATACATATTCCAACCAGAACAACTAAACTTCAGAATATGTATGCAACTGTTCTTAATAGAACCTACATATAGATCTCAGATTATTGAACATTGAATCTTTTGGCTAACAAAATCACTGTAACATTGAATCAAATACTGAACCAATCACAGAGTATTGAACCATACCAAAACTTCATATTTGATTGATATAGCAATCAACCCAAAAAACACTGCTAGAAACAGATCAAGACATCATTGAAAGACAACAACAAATAGAACAAACATCATCAACAGTGATCATCAAGCATCACTACAAACCCTAACCAAATTTGATTCAGAATATATATGCACTTATAATTAAGAAGACCAACGTATCTACGCACTTATAATGTGGAACACCCGCGTACAGATCTCAACATACTGAAAAATACATTGTTGAATATATACACAACTACCCAGAAACAAATCTGCATATGTACGCGACAAGTCAAAAGCAAACTAGCATACACGACTACCCAGAAACAAATCTGCATATGTACGTGACAATTCAAAAGCAAACTAGCATACAGATCTTAAATCATTAAATCAATTATTCGCTACAAACACAACACATATTGCACATACCTTATTGTCAAATAATCATATTACTAAAAACATATTCAGATCACAACATCACTTATAACAACAAATCTATCATTAAACAAGCAAATCAAACAATCATATATTTCAACATGTCTTTAGATCTTTCAGATCTGAGTCTTCTCCTTGCTCTTTGGTGCACACCTGTTTTAGATCAGATCCATATAAATAAACCATTTACTTGCACACCCAACACCTTGATCTCCATCTCTTTATATAGCTTTTGCCTTAGCCAATACCTCAAGTAAATCCTTTGGTAATGTTATTAGCATTTTTTGACGGGATCAAATGAACATTCTCACTCCAATTACTATGGGCCAATGCCATGGTTATGACCCCTGTTATCCATATTTTCATGGTTCGAATTTTGTACGTGACTTTTGCTCACAAGACCTGTGTATGTATGTGACCCTTCTTCACAAGAACCATGTTTTATTTATTTGATTCAACTTGATTAGGAGGTGGAGGGAGGAGGAAGGATCTAGATTTGGATTTACTTCAGCACCAACCTGTAGGGACAAACCCTATAATTTTTTTATTTTTTTTTAAATACTAAAAATACAATCATAAGAAAATAGCATTGGGAACTCAAAAATTATTAAGCATTATATAAAACCTTCATGAATCTCACTTTATTGAACCTATCATCTAATGTATATGTTATTAACTAAAACCATAATGACATCATACAAAAGAATATTATAATAACATAGGTATAGTTCACCAGGAGACGAAATTCAAACTTGACTTGTTATTATTTGCCCTCCTTTGTTGTCGGTCGCCTCCAAGTGTGAATGTCAATGTGCTTAATCTGAATGCAATGACCCATCGGTTGACTTTCCAACCTACTCCTTTGGTACTCTCCTTCCCCATGGACCCCCGAGCTGCAATGGGGTTATACAACGGAAAAATGTATTAACTGGTAGAGGAGAGCACTCTTTGGCTTCAGAGTCCCCTCTCTAAATTTCTCTATCTCACCAAACTCACTATAGCTCATAGTCACTATTCTGACATAATATCCTCCATCCAATAGTATGGTAAATAAAAGTCCCTTCTCCCATGGCCTTCCCCTTCCTTTATAGGAGTCCTCATAGGTGACACTTGGAATTTCATGCATAATTAATTATTTTTGATAATCCAATATTTTGATTATTCACCCACCCATGTGTCACTCTCTCATCAAGGGTCTCCAAAATTATTTACTTAAATTTTAATTTAAAACTAATATTTTTCCTCACCTCAACAAGATTCCTATTTCTTCCCCTAATTGTTTCTTGATCCCCTTTTTTACTCCCTAATTTGTGTTCATTACTAAAGTTAATTGATAAGTCAAAATTTGATGCCTTATCTACTCCCTAATTTAACTCAAGTTGTCTCTTAGATGAATATTCTTATATTGGTTGTTTCCACATGGAGGTTCTCTAAATTTCTCTAAAATTTAATTTATTTATCTTATTTTAATTCACCATCCTCTTCTCTTAATTAGATTTAACTATTTTAGAATTAATATTTATCCTTACATTTATGTTCCTCTTTCCCCTTTTTACCTAATTAAACTACATTATCTACCTAATATTTTCCAACATGGGAAAGCTATTGTTTTTAAGGTAAATATTTTATTTCTTCCTATGATCCTCTTAACCCAAGTTTTATTCTTGATTTAATTACCATGGTTTGTAACATCATTTACACTTGATGTGAATTTTCTTGGTTTTTATATCTTAATTATATTTATTAATTTATTTTTTTTAATGATTCAAAGGGTGCCAAGTTTGATCGTGCCCTTCAAGAAATTCCCTTGAAGTTCCAAGGGTGTCATGCCTAATAGTTTATTTGTGATGCCAAGGGTGTCAAGTTGGTCATGCCCTTCAATAAATTCCCTTAAAGCTCCAAGGGTGTCACGCCACTTTCCCTTCAAGCATTCAGTGGCTACGAGGGGAAAGTATAGATGCAACGACAGAGACCACTATCATCTCTTATGTTGCTTGCTATAGTGAGACTAATGGTGTCGGGGATTAAAGAATTCGCCTTGATGTGCGGCCCTCGGTAAAATCATCATGAGTGACCCAACTTTGGGACCTTTCCTCGTGACATCATGATCTTCAAGGTGAATGTGTTTCAACCTTTCTAGCCCAAGTCACAATGGGAGTGCTAGTGGGTGAGATTAGGAACACTGTCCCACCCCTCCCATGTAGTTCCATCCAATTGTACAACCCCATCACCTATATGTGAGTCATTCGTCCAAGCAACTAATCTATGCCTGCAACCACTAACATATCATCAGAATATAGATAAACATATATAGCAGGTTTCAAAATTGACTTAGAATTTCAAAGATAAAATAATATAAATTTTCATCAAACCAGATGTCGTCAACTCGTCATATGCGAGTGCCTCTGGTGGTTTCCTGTCATACTCAATAATCATCAGTAACAAGGTTTCTCAATGTTAGTCATTGTCAAATAGTATCATCAACATCACCTAGTCATTCGCATCATTGTTCATTGTGAACCAGAACTAATTCAAGTAGGTAACATAGGGGACATCCATCATGGCTATCATCATCATAACATCAATGGAAACATATAGATCCATCAAAGCTATCAATATCGTAACATCAATAGAAAACATACATATCCATCAAAGCTATCATCATCATGATATCAATAGAGAGCATACATATCCTTTATTGATATCATCATCATAAATTCAATAGAGACCAACCATAACCATTTATGTTACAGTGATCATAATATCAATAGATAACATACATAACCATTAATGCTATCTTCATCATAATATCAATGGAGAACATACATAAACATCACAACCACTAACAATAGAGTCATGTGTTTGGATCCTCAACCTGAGGTCCTCAAAGAATAAAGTGTGGGCCTTAGGGCTAAATAAATGTTAATGTCGTATCATTGTCAGTCAACTAGAGCGGGGCACTACACAACCGAGAGAACGGATATACACAAGCCTGTAACCTTTCACCCTCAGTCATGAACCTTGAACCTTGAACCTTGGAACCTTCATTTCTTTTGTTTTTTGACAAAAGCCTTTCATTCAATAGACAGGGGGCTGCCTCTCACCTTTGAACAGAAGCCATTTTTCTCTCACCTTTCTTTGTGTTGGAACTGGAAGGAAATCATGTTTCTCACATGATTCATCGTTACTCATGTCAACATTCTCATTTCTGATGTCTCCAGGTATTGTCTATTCCCCGATTGATAGATATACTTTCTCAAACTTCATTTTTTTCATTTATATGTAACTGAACTGTCATTGTCCATATCCTCTGTAGCATATGTACTAATATGCATTAGTTCCACAGTCATCAAATACATATTTATCAAGTAGGTTGCCATCAAGTACAACACATTAGTCATAATGCCAACACACAAAACTTATGAATTCTTTGTGCCTTTGTCCTCCTCTTTATAGGCTCACTTCAAACATGCAAGGGGACCCAATTCAAATTTAGAACTCAAGTTCTAATTAACGAGTTAACTAAGAGTGACACTCTTTCTCTCTCCAATCAACACTGGGGTTCTTAACTCATCCTTCCTTCAATCAATACTAAAGATTAATTCATTAACTGAACTTGTAACTAGCACCTCGTTCTGTAGTCAAACTAATGAATACTTCACTTAACTAAAGCTCCAACTCTACGCACACTAACTTAATGATTATTCCCGTAAATGGAGATAACTCATCCTAATTGAAGTCTAACTCATGACCTCGCACTTGTACTGATAGAAGGACACTTCGAGGTCTTCATTTGCTAAGGCACAAGTCATAAGAGCTTGCTCACTGTTAGCGCTTGGAATTCACCTAGGCTGAGATAGACAAACTCTCAAGGCTACATCAAACCATTTCACCTCGTAGCTAGCCCTACGAGGTATGAGAAGGCTCTCTCGGGTCAGATTCCGTAGATCTTTCAATATGATAAGCTGACCAATTAGGATCAAAGATATTAGGCTAGTAAATTGATAAGGGGGGTTGATTTAAAGATTTTTGGGTTTTTTGGTGGCAATTGGAGGGAGTGCAATTCCGGGTGCGAGGATTGAGCACAGTTTTTGCAGGGGGATCTTTGGGGCAAGGTAGGAGTGAGCGCTGATGCCTTAATCTGAAATGGATGATCAGGGATGATAGAGAAGAAGCTAAAGAGGGCAAACAACCATTTGAATCCTCTCTAGACAGTAAAAAACATAAATTTTGAACAAACTAAAAAGCTGAGCATGTCAAAGCATGAATTCAAACTTTACCACTTCATCTGTCCAAATAGAAGCAAAAGAGAGATGTGGAATACATAAACAAACTTACAAGAACATGTAGAGAACACACCATCAACACAACAATCCACAAGAATCCACAATGATGCCTGCAAAACCCTAGCCTTCCTCTTCTTTAAATTGCTGAGATAGATGTACAATATACAATAAAGCTTTCTCCCACAAGAGTCCAACCTTCCAACCTCTCAAAATGACTAAGAAAACACATAATATAGGCAAGCTAACCTCTTCCCTTGCCTCTAGGGGTCGAGCTCATCCTTCTAGGAGAAGTTTGAACTAATTCCAAACTAAGCACTAGATAATAGGCCAGCTCAACAACTTGCCTCTAAAACTTAGCTAACTGATTCATGCATTAATTATTCAATTTTTACATCAAGGAAGCTTCTAGAAGGGTAAAGAGAGATAAAATCTATCAAAGTGCCATGAAAATATTACATTTATCCATCATCTACAAGTAAAAATGGTCAACCATAGTCAAAACAGAGTTTTTTTGACAAAAAAAGGTCAATTCTGGCAAAGCTGGCTCTCACTGTCGCGCCCCCTGTGCAAATGGTCGCGCCCCTTTGCTGCAATTTATGAGTGGGTTCCACTGGTCAAAATCAGGTGCAAGATGGCTCATTGGAAAGCTTGGTCTGTCTACTTTCCATCCCAAGTGGAATTTCGGCATTTGGAGTTGTTTTTCCCCCTCAAAAACCATTTCTCCCAATGTCACTTTCTGCAACTCAAAAAGTGGGCAGAAAGTCATTTTTTTGATGTATTTTGAGCTTTTGGAAGCTCAAATCTCAAAATTAAACTTCTCCCAAGTATTGGTAATTTTCTCTTTGCATTCCCTTTCCAAAAATGCCAAGTTTTCAAAATTCCGAGCAGTCCTTCAAAACGTCCGCGCTCGGGACGCGGACATGGCACGGGAAAAACCTGTAAATGGCACAAAAAATTCACAAATGACAAAATTTTCTCCAAATTTCTTGAAATTTGGGCTGGGAGTCCCCAATCAAGTACCATGCTCAGCCAAAGAGGCTTTGGCCAAAATTTGGAGTGGATCGGGCATTTTCTTTCATTTTTGTGTTTTGGCCAACCGTCCTTGGAGCACCTTCGTTCTCGCCGATATTTTTGACATTTCTCTCAAACCATGACACCTGTGTAAAAAGTGAAGGAGGTTTTTCTTCCTTGGCATGTGGTGGAAAAAAACCTCTCTCAGTTTTCCAAAATTCATCTCTGACTGCTCTGAAACATCATTTGAGTGAAACTTGCCCTGATGTGTGAAACAAGGAATTTGGTCGAAATGAAGCGAAATGAAGGGGATAGGGGCCTTCTAAATTCTTGGGGAAATTTTTGGGAGTGGGGAGGGATGTTAGGAAGCAGGGGAAAGTGGAATCTCAGAGATTGAGTGAGGGGAAGGGTCCAAAAGGGCAAATCACAGGCCAAACCTAGAAAATTGCCAGGTTGTAGCTAGAAACTAGGGTTTGTGCAAAAATGAGGAATTTGCCGGATCTAAGGGATGGGAAGTGTTTGATAAGGTACATGAAGGATAGGGGAAGGTGTATGAACATCAGGAAACAAGTTTTTCCATTGATTTGACCATCCAAGAGAATTTGGCTTCAAAACCCTAGGAGAGGGAAATGAACTTGCCAAGGCACAACTGAAGCATGGATAAGCTGTAAAATGACTCATTAGACACTCACATGATAATGACAACCCTATGAATGATGATAGACTCAGCTGAATGATGACATAGACCGCCATTTGGACAACTTTAGAAAGAGTGAAAGCAAACCCTAGACCTAATGCCTAGTGACCAAATTTTGCTTGAAGACTCACTGAAATGACAAAATTTGACCTTGACACTTCAAAATCACTTTGTAAGAGCACATTTGATCATTGGAGGAAGGCTGGAAAGACTGACACTAACAGGTTGGTTGGGCCCTAGCCAACCAACACGTTTCCCTTTGAAATAGAAACGCTGCTAAGTACTTTATCAATTCATCAGCTTTCAAACACAAAAATACAATTTATGAAACATGAGGTAGAGCTCTCTTTCTTATTAATTCACTGAGGCAAATACATGCGTGAATACATAGTCCAACTCAGATTTGGGCAATAACAAAACAACAACATGTTACTGCCTCTCTAGCTGTATCTTTGTTCTATACAAACTTCTATAAAAAAATATCTCTTCCTATTTACATTCCTCGTTATATAGATCCTTGGCTGAAGGCCAAAAGGATCATTTAGCCAATTACATAACCGATATGCAGAATTTAGCTTTCGGCCTTCAAAATTAGGTAGTTTAACAAAATTGGCTGTAGCCAATCTCCAGTTGTTCGTTCTTCATAAATCCGATCTCAGCTACCTTTAGATTGACCTTGCTATCATGGCTAGAGCTCGACTACCTTTAGATCTATCCTATTTTCGTGGCTGAAGCTGCGCGAAACAAAGCGGTGATCAAGGAGATCTAGATCTACTCCAAGGATTCGTTGTGTTGGCACCGGTGCAAGATCTGATCCTGCACTAGGATCAACAGTCGCAGTAAGCACTTGACTACCAAATAAACATTGGATATATTGATAAGTTACAAGAGTGATTATAAGCAAGAAATCATGTAATAAATAATTAATTAATTCTAAGTTAAGTTAAAAATATGAAATATAAAGTTCATACGAAATATGTCATCGTTCTTGGACTAGTGCAAGATGAAGGTGTATAAGAGAGGTAAAACAATGGTAAATGATTATAATTTAGGAAGGGAAAAATGGCCAAAAGACAGAAAATTAGGGGGCTAGCATCCTCCCATCCCTAAGCTATTGTGTGTCCTCACACGACTCTTTACCTCTGCCAAAAACTTCAAAACTTTGAGCATTCTAGCTCAATCCTGCTCTAGAAAACTATCATCAGCCTGCAATGTTTCAGACTTCTTATTTTTGATGTTCTTTAATTTATTTGTCACCTTTTTAAGTCACCTAAAGCATTGCGCAACTCGGTACTTCTAGACTTTAACTTCTCTTTTCTTTTTCTGGATCTCTGCTGTCAATTCTCCTCTACTCCGTTCTTTATCGTCTTGCACCTTGGCTACAAGTTGTTCTAAGTTCTGCACTTGAAGCTCTAGTTTAACTACCCGAGCAACAGGAGTTACCAAATCTTTTTCCTTTTCTGTTTCGGCAGGGGCTGTGTCTTCCTCAGGGACCTCAATATCCGGTATGGTTACATCAAGAAGCTCTTCTTCCTTTGGTCCCTCTTCTTTTGGTTCTTCTTCCTTTGGTTCTTCTTCTCACATGTCTCCTTCTTCTACGTCTTCTTCGTCCGGTTCTCCTCCTGTCTCTTCTTCTTCTACTTCTTTTTTTGTGGGTTCTCCTCCTCCTGCTTCTTTTTCTTCTTTTTCTTCTTCTTCTATGGGTTTTGCCTTCTTCTTTGGATGCTGATTCTTTTTCCGGTTCTTCTTCTCACATTGGTACTTCTTCTTGTACTGGTGCAGGAGGCGATTCCACGCCCTGTGGGGACTGTGGTTCTTTGCCTACATAAGATAATTTGTTCCTTTTTTGGGGTTTTTTGATGAAATCGACAAACAGAGCATCGTCTTCAACCTCTACAAAGTTTTTTGCATCCACAAGGACTGAAAGGTTGTCATTTTCGAGGGTCTGTGGTGTGGAAGGGGTCTCTTCAACTAGTGCGCTAGCTATCTTCTTATTTGAAGATGAGGCCTTTTCTACTTTTTCAAATTGTTTCCTTTTTGCATTTGTGTAAGAAGGACTTCCCTTTTCATTTTTACTCAGGCCCTTGCTTGTGCTAGTGGGGTCCTCTATCTCGTTTCTAGTGGCTGTCCCTTTGTGTAGTTGTTTTAACAGCACCTCCCATGTCATACCTTTCACTTATGGCTGTTTCAGGACCAAATTTTTTATCAAGCTGTGGTGATATAGCCTTGTGTCGGCCTGGTCTGCCTATCCATCCTGCAAACTTTTAGCCATCTTATCCAAGATCTTAAGCAGAAAATAAGGGAAATTCATCCTCCACCGCACATGTCAGCTGGCTTCAAAATGTTGTAGCATACTAAAATGATATACCAAGGTGCGGGTGTATCTTCCTTCGCAGGTCACAAACTTCTGTAGGATGAAAAGGAGGTCTTTCCACTAACCCAATAGGGCACCACATGGAACTCCTACCTTCCATTCTACCTCCATCTTCTTATCAATGACAAAACATTGCCATTGCTTCCTTTCCAACTTCTTATTTTTAAACCATTTTTCACCAGTGTTCTCTAAACCTGTTGCTACTGCTATAAATTCCTCTGTGACTTTAAATTTAAGAGGCGCAATTTTCACCCGGTCATTCCTGAAACTCCTGGAAAACTGTAAAGCCACTTATTTATCATGCCCATCAAACTTTTGTAAAAATTGAAGAAAACCCGAGTCTCGTAATAGTGCAAGACTATTGCGATACTCGGCAGTCTGTTCTATCCTACTGAGAGACAAGGGTTCATTCTGAACAGGTAGCATCGCTGCTGAACGGCATTGAACAATCGAGTTCTAAAATTTTACATGCAATACTCGGGAAATCAGTTCTTATAAATAGAGATCCAACTATCCACCATCCTTTCCATCGTATCACCGGTTCATTCGCCGTAGATGCACAACATCTTTTGAGCTCAGGCTAGATTGGTACTTGCGTTTTAACGGCTAGGTGAGGCAATCATTACAAATGACGGACGTTTAGGATTATGGTGGAGAGGGGTAATTATGTCCAAGCAATGGTTAAAACATTCTGCATTCCTTCATAATTCAAAAAAAAAAAACTTACCAGTCATTAAAAAATATCATGATTTCTAACTTAAAAACACCTTGTACTTTAAATAATTTTCTCCTAGTTAGTATGATAGCATAAGTACTTGTCGGCTAAGTGAAATGACTTCATATAAATTTTCATGATGACCACTTTCCTATGCCGTATGCTATGAAAATAATAACTTGTACTATGTTGTTGATGGGGTGCATTCTTGCACTGATCTTCTTGCACCGCTTAAATTATACTATTTTGTTGTTACCATTCTTCTTACTTTATCATATAGGGAAACATGCTTGCACTAGTGCAAGCATAATATCTAAAAACAGAGAATTTAAATAAAATATAGCCTGGACTTCCACATGACTTCCTCAACTTATACTGAAAATTTGCTTCACCCTTTCTTGATGCTTCAGAGCATATCCTTTTGCTCTTTGTGTGCGAAATCTTGCAATAAATTCATGAGGGAATAAAGAAGTGGGAAAAGGGAAATTTCAGAATGGGAATGAATTCTATTATAGGGATTCTAGGAATAGTACCAAAAGAGGGGATAAACAGAAGTGGGATAGGGAAAAATTTCAAAGGTAAAGTGGGATTTTTTCAAAGTGGACAGGGTAAATTTAGAAGAATGTGGGAAGGTTAATTATTTTAGGATTGAAGAAGAAAAATGAGGGAATATTACGAAAGTGGAATATGAAGAAAGGCAAAATTTTTTCTAGAAGGTCTACCTGCATTGGTACAAGAAAAAATAACTGTAGTGAAAATTAAGTGTTACTTGAGTAAAAATATCCATGCTAATTACCCCAACTGTATAAAGGTTGGTTCTGCTGAACCTGATTTTACTTGGTGGTCACTAGCATATCTAAAGATCAAGAAACATTTTCTTTTTATTAGAAATTTTTGATCTTCCTGCCAACAATGTGGGTTTTAGGTTGATCCTTCTGCAATCATGTCAGCAAACTGATTTTCATAATTACAGGAAAATATTTTTTCTTTACTTTTTTCCTATTTTTTTTATTTTTTTATTTTTATTTTTATGAAGAAAGAGAATTCATGTTTCCAAAAGGTTGGTATTACCATTCACCACTACCGTCCCAAATTGCTGTTGGACTTGTTGTGTAAAACCTTTCCTGGTAGGTGGCTGAAAATACTTCTTTAACCTATGTCCATTTACCAAGAATAATGAATTTTGTCCATCAATAGTTTTAACTTCTACTGCTCCATTCTCAAATACTCGGATCACTTCATAAGGTCCCATCCAACATGTATGAAATTTCCCTTTAAATATTTTAAATCTAGAATCATAATGGAGTACCCAATCACCTGGTTGGAATTGCTTTTTCTGAATAGATTTGTCATGCCACCTTTTATGTTGTTGCTTAATTAGTATGTTCTGTTGAACAACATCCCTATGAAATTCATCTAACTCATTTATTGGAGAAGACGTTGTTGTTGTGCCTCAGAGAGATCTAGTCCCCATTGAACTGCAGTTCTGAAATTTTTGATCTGGAATTCAATTGGTAACAGAACCTGTTTGCCATATGCCGGCTCATATGGTGTATGTCCCGTGCTATTTCTCCAAGTGGTTCTGTATGCCCACAAAGCCTCTGGTAATCGCTCAACTCAGTCCTTCCAATGCATATTTACTGTCATTGTCAGAATGGAATCGATCACTTTGTTCGTGGATTCCACCTAGCCATTTGCTTGTGGATGATATGACGTGGATTTCCTGTGCCAAATCTTGTATTGCTCCATCACACCCTGTACCAGATTAGAAATAAATTGCGGACCATTGTTAGAAACAATTTCTCTAGGCACATCAAATCTAGTAAAGATTTTAGTAAAAAGAAAATCAACAACAACTTTTTCTATAGCAAAAGAAACAGCTTTAGCTTCTACCCATTTCGTAACAAAATTTTTACAAACCAAGATATGCTTTTTACTTAATGATGTTGGATTTATTGGCCCTATAAAATCGATAGCCCATTTTTCAAATGGCTCAATCATAACTTGGGGGCATAAAGGCATTTCGTTGGTTTGATTAGGCTGGCCCATTTGCTGACATCTATCACAACGCTTGACATACCGTTTGGCATCCTTAAACAAGGAAGGCCAAAAGTAACCAACATGCAATACTTTATATGTAGTCCACTTATCAATGAAGTGGCCTCCACAAGGTTCATCATGAGTAGATTTCAATATGTCAAACACTTCCTCCTCTCTTACACATCTACGGATAATTAGATCTGGACCAGTGTAAGAGAGATCTCCTTGAATCCAGGAATATGCAACACTTTTTTGAACAATATTTCGCTTTTTACGAGCAGGCAAGTGGGGTGGTGTTTTCCCAGTAACCAAATAATTAGCAATGTTAGCAAACCACGGGGAATTTGTTGACAAAGCAAAAAGATGTTCATATGGAAAATCATCATTAATAGGAGTTGCTTCACGAGGATTATTTAATCTAGAAAGAAAATCTGCTACAACATTAGATTTTCCTGGTCTATCAACAATAGTAATATTAAATTCCTGCAACAATAGTAACCACCTTGTCACTCTACCACTAGTTAATGGTTTATTCATCAAATATTTAATCACGGAATGATCAGTATGTACAAATACTTCATATCCTATAATATAGTGTTTGAACTTATTAATTACAAAAATTACAGCTAAAAACTCTTTCTCTGTAACTGTATAATTTAGTTCAATGGAAGCCAAATTCTTACTAATATAATAAATAGCATAGGATTGCTTATTTTCCTCTTGTCCTAAAGCTGTGTCAACAGCCAAATCTGAAGCATCATAAGAAATGTGAAATGGAAGGGACCAGTTTGGACCTCTCAAAACTGGTGCATGTACTAACTTTTCCTTCAATGTTTCAAAAGGCTGTTGGCAAGCTGTGGTCCAAGAAAATTCACTATCCTTAGCTAGAAGTAGGAAAAGAGGAGTAGCTATCTTAGAAAAATTTTCAATGAATCTCCTATAGTAACCAACATATCCTAAAAAACCTCTTACTTCCCTTTGAGTTTTGGGTGTAGGAAGATGCAAAATGATTTCGATCTTTGCTGGATAAACTTGGATACGTTTACTAGAAATCAAATGGCTAAGTACCACTCCCACTTTGTACATTAATCTACATTTCTTTTCACTCAAGGAAAGATGGGCTTCCTAAAAATGAAGAATTAATTTTTCCAGATTTTTGAGAGCTTCCTAAAAAGAATCACCAAACACAGAAAAGTCATCCATATAAATTTCTACAAATTCTAGATTAGCAAAAATGACCAGGACTACCCTTTGAAAGGTAGTTGGGGCATTACATAAACCAAAGGAGAGCACTCTATAAGAAAATGTACCCCATGGACATGTAAAAGTAGTTTTATCCTGGTCTTCGGGTGCAATTTGTATCTGGTTATAACCACTGAAGCCATCCAAAAAGGAAAAATATTTCTTTCCTGCAAGGGTATGAAGCACCTGGTCAATGAAAGGGAGAGGGAAGTAATTGTTGAGAGTGGCTTTGTTTAATTCTTGATAATCAATAAAAATATGCCATCTTCCATCTTTCTTAGGTACTAGCACTAATGGAGAGGCCCACTGACTATCGGAAATGGGATATATAAAACTAGCATTCAAGACGTTCTGTAATTCTTCCCTCACAATATCTCTTAGAGCTGGATTCATTTGCCTTTGGGGTTGTCGGACAGGTCGGGCTCCTTCCTGAATATAGATATGGAGTGTACAAGTTTTAGGATGAATACCCTTCATATCTTCATAACCCCATGCAAAGGCAATAAGATGGTTTTGCAACAAATTCACAAGTTGCTCTTGTTGAGATGAGTCCAAATTTGAACTAATAGACAAGGATTTACTGGGTTTGATTTCAACAAGAGTAGTATCAGGCTCAGGAATACTTAAGGGGGTGGCCGAATGCAGTGGTACAGAAGGATGAGAATCATGATTATCTTAAAAATCTAGGCTGAAAATCTGGCTCAATAGATCAAAATTAGGCATAGTATCTAGATTATTCAGGAAATGTTGAATCTCATCTTCTTGTGAAGAGCCAGCATACTGATGAATAAGGGAAATGGACTGAGTATCCTCATCACTACTTTAATCTAACCATAATGTATCTCGAAGGTCCTGAATGGATCTGGCAGGGGGGTATAAGGTAAGATTCTTCCTATTATCTCCATGCGAAATATACATATCACTAGAACAACATCCAATATATGCATTGGTTGTAGCAAGCCATGGTCGACCCAAGATCAAGGGATGTCCTCCTACTGGGTTCTTTGGCTGAAGCACAATGAAATCAGTAGGATATTCCCAAGAATGGTATTTTGATTTGGATTTACTTGCCATTTATAGTTCAAGCCCTCCTTCTAGCACCAAATATGTTGAAGGCCCTGAAAATCGGGCCAACAACAAGGGGGATACCCGCCTGGTCCGGACCTTGGTTTGTAGCTCCTTATCCGTTTGGTATAGCGGGTCCGACTAGGGATATGGGACCAGTTTCCCAATTCAGTGTGTGTGTGTGTGTGAGAAAGATGGGTGTTTCTGTTCTAAATGGAATACTTCTATCTTAATTCTAATTTAATGCTATGCTATTGTATTCTAATAAACATAAAAACATCGAAATTTATGCTAACCTGGGGTGTGATCTTTCTTCTATGCGATCTAAAAAGATTTCAAATAATAACTGGTAATAAAGATCATTCAGCTATCATAAGAAAAGAATTCGAAAAAGATGAACTACTTCGTATAAGAAGTTAAACGAAACAGTTGTGAAAACTTATCGCATAAATGAGTTATTCATACACTAAACATAAACAAATAGTTATCACCGTACAAAAGTGCCAAATGATAACTCAGAAATCCATGTTGTAATATATAAACAACTGAAAACTGAATATCACTTTAACACATAAGCAGAAATGGTTAAGAGATAAAAGTACCATTTATAACTAGTCCTACTCATGAGCTTCAAGCGACAATTGATTTATCTCTCATTGATTTAACATCCACTAAGAGTACAGAAGTGAAACATCAGTAGCAGATATCAAATGCAAATATCAAATAAACCCTGTTCCATTCATTCACCAAAACCTTCTCTGAGGGTGCAAAAGTGCATGTTCTGAGGACAAGTTTTTGATAATTTCTTGGACCTTCTCTAAATGCATGCGAAGGGTTTAAATACTACTAACTAAATAACTTATTTACAGAAATTGAGGATTCGGTTTAAATGACCATCCTTTTTCTAAGCAAAACTATTTCTAAAATTAAATCTACTATCTAACTATTTCTAAATCTACTCCTTAATGTCGCAAGAATTTATTATTTTCTTGAGTGGAGTCGGCTGACTGTCTTCCGTCTTTGGTTGAGTTAAGCAAATAGAATCGGCAAGAGTTGGCATTATCTTCTCAGTAAAATTGATGATATACTTGAGAATCATCCAATGACTATGTATCATTACCATGTATACCTGGTAAAAATCCCATTTCAACTTGGCTAACCCTTAGAGTGCTTCTACTTTTCCTTCAGTCTTCTGTTTCCAGTTTGTTTCTATCGTTGATTTCTTGCAATTTTTGGGGCTCGCAGATGACTGAGTAACTAGGGACCTTCCTTTTCGAACAATTTTTCCTAGCGATGCGCGATTAGCGCTAAGCGCTAATCGCGCATCGGAAACTGCCTCTGTTTCTTGATCTGGGCTTCCCTGATGCGGTTTTTTCCTCTTGCACCTTTTTCTCTCGTTTGGTATAAAGTTCAAAATTTGTAAAAATAGTGATTCCGTGAGCTCTTGACCCTGAGAATTAAACTGTCTGTTTCTGGTATCAACATCGTTCAGTACCCATTCAACCATGGCTGTATATGAGAAATCTGTGATAGATGCCCCAGAAGAGTTCCACGGCTCTTTTTCTTCCTTAAGTGGATTAGGTGTGCCTTCCGAAATGTTCATTAGAGCGCTGCCTTTCCTCCTTGTAGTTTTCTGCATACTACCCTGCATAACACTTCGTCCTTCTTTCCAGCAGTTTACATTGAGGTGGAAGTAATGATAAATGACAGGAAAACTTTAAATGCCGAAGATATGCAAAACATGCCACCTTATGTGAGTTATTTCTTCGAAAAACACAACACCATACTTCATTAACAACTGGCAATAACTCATTAATTCACATTAAAATACATGACCAACTCTTGGCTAAAAAAGTTTTCTCGAACAGTGAGCCAAAACCAACTGTGATGGAGGGGTCCCACGATTTTGCTTTGCGATGTCGCAGATCGCAGTATCACAATATCGCAATATCATCGTGCTGTTTTTTTATCGCAAGGTCACAGTATCGCAATATCGCAACATCGCAATATCATGGTATCGTAGTGTCACAGTGTCGCAGTATCACAATATCGTAGATCGTTATAATCCTTGTGTAATTCATGTGATTTTTGCGATGTGCGATATGCGATATCGTATATCGGCATTTTTTAGAGTTTTTTTTTAAATGTGAGCGTTTCTTTAGTGTATGCGATGCAATGAGGTTTCACGTTGCAATCTCACTTTTTGTCATTTTAACTCATTAGAAGGTGTATCCTATCACTCTTTGAGTGATGCGGTATCCTTTAAGGAGTGAATTTAATTTTCTTCATTATGAAACTTAGGTTTTTTAGATTTTTTGAAGGTATTTTCCTAAGTCCATGATGTTGTAAGTTTCATCTAAAAAAGAAAATGTAACACTAACTGATTTTTTTATTTTTACTGAGGGTCCCCACTTATTTAGTATTAGTAATAATATTTCATAAGGAGGGGGGTTGTTGGTGGCCACAACAGATAGAAAGGTTTGAAAGGTTTTCTGTTGTTATACTCTCCTCCACTCCCGCTTGTACTCTCTCCAAAATTCCTTTTCATATCGATGACTGTATTTTTCAACTTCTTAATGATGTGATGCAAGCCTTCTACATCTATGGTATCCTTTTCTTTGGTTTCAGCCCCTTTGTTATCACTCCCATTATTCTTCTTGGATGCTTGAGAGGCTTTCTTTTCTCTAGTTGTATGATGGCATGCTGTGAGGCTGAGCATTTCATTCTTGACTTTTACTGCTTCATCGATAGCATCGCTGTAGAGACAGGGAGATCAGTGATGTAGAATTCCATGAGCACCTCCTCAGTAGGTCTAGCGGTGGCCGGGATTCTGTTGAACAAGGTGTTGAACCAGATGTTAAAATCCTTAACCTTTTCTTTGGTTTCCATTTTCAAACGAGATAGTTCTAAAACTAAGGCCACAGGGGTTTTCTCATTGCCATACTTATCTAAAAAGGCCTGTTGAAAGGTAGCCCATGAGGTGATCGATCCGGTTCTCAAGCTAAAGTACCATATGGAAGCTGCACCGATTAGGGTAAAAGGGAATAGGCGACATACTATATCTTCATCAACTACCTCCATCATGCACATGGCCATGAAGAAGGAGTGAATATGGTTATCAGTGGTGTCTCCCTTCCCAGGGTCGAATTTAGGCAGTACTCTTTCTGCATTCTTGGTTATGACGTCTTGAGCGAGCCAGGGAGGAAGTTCTCCTGGAGGAGGTGGGAGTTTGTTTCCACCCGGTTGAGGAATATTAGCCATATTGAGGATAGGGATGTTTGAGTTGAAGGTTTATTCAAGACTTTATTTATTAATACTTCCCAAATCAGGCAAGGGATTACCTTCAGAGAGTGGATCTTCAGGGATTTCTTCCCAGGGAGTGTTAATACTTTACAATGATTCAAGCACAATATCTTCAAGAGA
Source organism: Pinus taeda (assembly GCA_000404065.3). Taxonomy (NCBI): domain Eukaryota; kingdom Viridiplantae; phylum Streptophyta; class Pinopsida; order Pinales; family Pinaceae; genus Pinus; species Pinus taeda. Next base: position 18,631 of record APFE030862241.1, read on the forward strand.
CAGGGCTGCAGATGTCTCTTCATTTATGGAACAGATCCTTGGCTTTCTTTTAGTTGTCAGAGGTAAAGAGTGAAAGATGGGGAGCTAAGAGAGGGAACGAGCGTAAGCTCGAGTAAGTATTTTGACTGGTTGTTCCTGAGTGACAAGATACTCCCACAATGTCTCTTCTTCGAAATGAGGCTTTTTCGAATGAGAGGAAGGGTCTTTTTGACCTTCATGATCCATGCATTAATATTTTTGAGTCCATGCAGACATTTATAAATGAAATCATAAAAATCTATGGAAGATAGTTCAGGCCCTCCTTCTAGCGCCAATTTGTTGACATGGTGAATTTTCGCTATATCAACAAGGGGAACTAACATGATCACAAACCCCAATTAGACCTGCTTTCATTTGGAATGGTTAGTTCCAATGGGTTTTAAGGGACCCCGTAAACTATTAAATGCATTGAAAGATTGCTTCTGGGAAGAAGACTTCAATTAAATAAAAAAAATGAAACATCTAACCTCTATGTATTAAATCCTATCTATAATTCTTCTAACTACTATAGTCTATGTCCTAACTATCCTAATCTATCCTGCAGGAGCATGACAAAAGAGAGGTTAAGCATCATATATGAATTCCAAGTCTAAATGATTCAATTACTGGTTCACATAAGAACAAGGCTGCATCAATTCTTAATTGCAATCCAACATTCATACAGGAATACACATTCCTTTTTATATAAGTAAAGTTTGAAACTAATGTCTAACATAGTTTCAAATCAACGACTGCTTATGAATTTAATATGATGAAGAATTGCATTCAAACAACCAAGCCTAATTATTAGCTGTATCATTATCAATATGCACAAAAACAAAACATATTTGTATTTGTGCTAGCAACAAAACCCTGTCTCAAAACACATAAAAGCAAAGGATCTTAAAACTGAAACAAAAGGCTCGTCATTGAACCAAATAGTCTCCTTTATTCATAATAAATCAAAGCTATTTCTTCCAAACAAAAAGCCCCTCTCTCCTATCTGGGGTAATATTTATGCCTCAGGCCCCATGACCTTTCATCTTCCCCTGTTCTTTTCAATATACTGATTAGAATATGTTGATGCCTCGAAAATCGCTGCAACAACATTGGGGATAACCACCCGGTCCGGACCTTAAAAGTAGCTCCTTTTCCGTTTGGTGTGGTGGCTCCGACTGTTCATCTAGGTCCAGTTACCTTCTCCCTATTGCTATTGGTTTATAATGTATCTTTAACTACCAATAGACAGGGACATCAGATCACTTCTCCTTGCTGATCAGGCAAGAGAATGACCCTTAAGCTGATTTAGGTTCAGCCAAACCACAACTAAAGTTTTGCCTCTTTGAGGAGAGGACTTAAAAGAACATAGAATTTACTCTAAATGCAAGTTTATTCTATGATGCAAGCAAAAGAAACTAATCTAAATCCTATCTTAATTAGGCAGATATAGATCTAACCCAACTAAGAGCAAGATAATTAAAATATTGAGATTTAAATATGTCTTGTTTATAATGAATATCAAGTTAATGAAGTAATTCAATTAACTGATATTATGGTTACCAAAACACATTCTATTGAGACCTTAAAACTGAAATAATAAATCAACAACATTCAGGAAGTAGTTCACAAAATGATATTGATTATCAAATCAATAAATCCAATAATTGAATAATGATGTGTGGAAATAGTTCACAACACATTATTATTTAATAAATTGGTTTCATAAGATAAATTTCAGAGTAAATAGTTACTCTGAAATGAGAAATTAATTCATAAAAACAGAGATACATAATAACAAGATTGTGACAAATTACCCATATTAACAATAGTGCACAAACATGAATAAAATGACACATTCATATCACCATAAAATTAAAACTGATATTTGAAACAGTAGTATTAAAAATACCAATTTTATTACATCCATTCCTCTGTCCTTGGTCTCCAACAGCCCTTTACATTGCTTGAACTTTTGCTTTCAAAATAGAGCCACAATAGTGCAAACTTTGTTCTTCATGCATAATTCAATATACAAAGGGAAAATCCTCAATAATCCCCAGATCTGAGATTTTTCACTCCTCTCTCCTACAACTCTAAATTCCAATTACAATAGTGCTTTTAGAAGCTCTAAAATTGCAGAGGAGAGCAGCCTTTATTCCATTCTGCAACCTGTTATTTATAATATTTGTAAAGGAATTTTGGAGAGGAGAGTTTGTTGAAGAGAAATTTGCTGAATTCCTTTTGCTTGCTCATAATTCCAATCTTCAATTGCTGGAGCATTCTCATTGACTGAGATCTTTTTTCTCCATATTTATTTCACTGTTTTCCTGCAAAAAGAAATCAAAATAAATTAAAATGCAACCACAAAATCAAAATAGCATTGCTGGCAATTAAATCAAACCCAATCAAATTCTATTTAAATAAATAATTAAAAACAAAATATAAGCTACGTATTGATGCTTGGAATGATTTAATTGGCAAAAGATATCATTGGCCAATGGATCTGCAATTAGAAGAGGCTTTGGACAAATGAAATTGAAAACAATAACTCAGAAAATTGATTTTGTTTTCAAAATTCGTTGCCTGATCTTCTGCCTGAATTTTGGCCCAATAAGTGATCAAATCTGTTGGTGAAACTCCTCCAAAATGTTCCCCTTGATTTTCTCTTTCCAATGAGCCGTCCTGGGCCTCATTTGGCCAAGTAGAACTCAAGTTATGAGCTTCCAAAGTTGATGGGCCAAATCTGATATAAATCTGGAAATTCTGTTGCTGGGCTAAAAATGAGCATTTGAATTAAAAATTAAATCCTGAATTAGAATTCTAATTAATTGTTAATTATAAACTAAACTAATTATTAATAACCTATTTATTAATCTAACTAACTATTTATAAACAAATTAAATCTAATTAAAAACTAATTCTAAATAATATTTACATCTAGAATTTAACTTAATTATTAAATTTATAAATAATTAATCTAAATTATTAATTAAATAATATATATTAATTAACTTAATATATATATATACATTATTATTTATTATTTAATAACATAAATATATCATATATTACATATTAATATAAATTAATATATATTATATATTAACTAACCCTATTAACATACTTAATATATATATAAAATACTTTAAAACTTACCATACTAACCTACACCATATATCCAAGCTAATATATAAACTATTGTCATAACCTACACCATACGTATTACACTAATCTTTAAAACATAACCATGTAAACTATCGAATTAACCCATGTGCTTTAATGCTTTTCGGATTGGCATATCGGGGAGGGGGTCATCGGGATCGGCCGTCGGGAGGTGTAGGATATCGGGGGTCTATTGTTAAAGGCCCGATCCGATATCGGTGTTTCGGGAGTGTGCATATCGGGTCGGCATATCGGGAAGGAAGGAGGTGTGTATATCGGGGTTCATAAAATGAACTCTCGACCCAATAACTTATTTAATTTATTTTATTGTTTTTATTTTTTATTTTTATTAAATTTTAATTTAATTAAATTAATAATATTAAATTTAATTAAATTAATATTTTAATATTATTTGTTTTTGGTTTGTTTTAAATTTTAATTTAATTAAATTAATTATATTTAATATATAATTAATTTAATTAATTTTAAATTTAATTTTAAATTTAAATTTTCATTTTTTGTTTTGTTTTTATGAACATAAGTTATTAAACTATAACTAAAAATATAACTACAGCTATGAAAAATTATAAAAATAAACTACAACCACTTGAACGTTTGGTTTTTTCGAGATTAAGATTTGATTAGAAAATTGGAGTGAGTTTCTTAAGTCCCGATGCTTAATTATTTGACTGGATAATGAAAAATGTTAGTAAAACCCTCTACGAGCTAATATTTAAACTGAATGTGTTATTGGACAAATTTATTTACAAAATGCGATGTTGTACTTTTTATGCATTTTTAACCCAGGCTAACTAAATAATCAGATTTTCAAATGAGTGCCATTTTCAAACCAGTTGACCAAATGAGGCGAAACAAGCGTCAATGTGAAGCTTATAAAAAATAGATTCTAACAAAGCAATCAAAACAAGAATTCAAAGAAAACTAAAAATTAACGAAAGCGTAGGGCAATCAACTAAATAAAAATCCAAAAAGACGTTTAGCCAAAAATTTTATAGAAAGGGTCCCCATTATTTTAGTTGAGCAAGCCAATAATGGGGGGGTTGTGTTTTCACCACAACAACAGCATATGCAACAAACATATTAATTTTCTCCTTGAGAGTGTCTGCCCTCCTTGCCTTTGAAATATCTTACTCTTCCTCTTCGACCACCTCTTCCTTTAGAAGAATCTTGGGCAATATTTTTTTATTTATGAGCACGGCACACAGCCTCTTCAGAAGATTCAGGGGTTGTCTTCTTTACAAAAGCTTTCTCTCTTTCAACAAATTTTTTCACAAGAGAGTCAAAGGTAATATCTTTGAGACTTCCATTTGCTTGTAATGAGTCAAGATAATTGGAGTAAGTAGGATAAACTGCCTTGAGAAAAGTGATAAGAGGAATATCTAATTCAACCTTAGTGGCTTTGATATCATGCATTATAGATTTTACTTCGGATGTAAGAGCAAGAGGATCATTATTTTGTAATTCAAGAGTGTTCCAGATTTAAACAGGAACACAATAAAATATAGATATAACCATATACACAAAGATGCAACGGAAATAACGCTTCATTTCATTAATGGAAAATACCGAAATATGCTTACAACCAGAATGGAAATAAACCAGCGAGGGCGATGGTAGGTTATCTCTGAGAAGAGATGTGGTGGCTACATGCCTTTGAAATGTAAAGGCTACATTGTGGCAGACAATCTTTCCTTTTACAAAATGTGACTTGTTACTTATAGTATTTTTCTTTTACAATACCATGGGTCAATTCCATAGGTGAATGAATACCATGGGTGGATTTTACAATACCATGGGCGGGTGCCATTTACAATATCATGGGTAAATTCCATGGGTCGATGAACAATATAGGTGGATGAGTACCATGGGTTGATGCCATTTTCCATTCGGATCATTCCTCCCTCCTTAAGAAGCAATGGTCCCCATTTCGTAAAGTTCCCTCCTGCAAAGCCTTTGTTGAATATGAAGAGCCACTGAAGATAAGGGTTTTATGTGGTTAACCCAAAACCCTGATAAACGAAGATCCGAGGATAGAGATACCCTGTAATGCTTTTAACCAACTGTGATTCTGACAATGTGCGACCTAGCAAATGGACTTCGATGACAAAGATTGTATGCGGTTGACCCATAACCATGATGTTGGCTGCTGATGAAGTAGCAAGTGCCTACATAGCTTGGGGTGGGAGGGCACGTCTCCAAATAACCTAAGCCAAATGCTGCTATGTTGGAACTGATGAATGTGAAGCAGGTGCCTACTAAAGTGGGGTGGGAGGGCACGTCTCCAATGGGAACCCACTCTGAATGCTGCTCTAGAATTAAAATGGACATAACTCGGCCAATATAAATCAGAATATTTATTATAACCTATTTTTAGAAGCAGAAGGATCATTTTGCATTTTCCCATGAATTGAAAATCCTTATATAGACACTCTGAGATCTCAGATTCGCGCTGCAACAGTTCTTCTGTCACAAAAATTCTGATAAAATAGTTGATTTTAAATCAGCAATATCTCCCACATCCGAACTTTGATTCGACCCATTTTGTTTTTTAAATTGGGTGATTTTTCGAGAGGAATCCAGATCTGGTATTTATTTTTGCAAATTTTGTACCAAATGTTTCATATCTGATCTGCAAAGTCGTCGCCCAAAAAAATTCCTGCAAAAAAATGAAAGAAAGAAAAATTCTTCCTGTTTGACCCAAGAAAAGTGCTCTGTGGAGGTTGTAGCACAAGCTTGAAGTTTGTTGAATATTGCTGCAAAATTTGAAACTGAAATATGCATGAAGCCCTCATTCCCATGGAATCATAACCTGCTCTGATACCACTGATCCAGATTTAATCAAGAACGCAATAAAATACAGAGATAACCATATACACAAAGATACAGCGGAAATAATGCTTCATTTCATTAATGGAAAATACTGAAATATGCTTATAACTAGAAATGGAAATAAACCAGCTAGGGCGATGGTAGCTTATCTCTGAGAAGATATGTGACAGCTACATGCTTCTGAACTGTAAAGGCTACATTGTTGCAGACAATCTGTCCTTTTACAAAATGTGACTTGTTACTTATAGTATTTTTCCATTACAATACCGTGGGTCAATTCCATGGGTGAATGAATACCATGGGTGGATTTTACAGTACCATGGGCAGATGCCATTTACAATATCATGGGTAAATTCCATGGGTTGATGCCATTTTCCATTCGGATCAAAAAGTGAAGAGTTTAATCATGTGTTGAACAACTTCAAGTGTAGAATGTGAGCCATAGAGTTCTTTCAACTTTTGTAAGGCTTTGAAAGCAGTTGAAAATGGAAAGATATGGCGACTCACCTCTTCACTTACAAATGCGGCACTTAATGCATAGGCTTTGTTGTTCTTATGTTCCCAAGTGGCGAACTCTTTGTCTGAGGTAGGCTTTTCTGGCTCTTTGTCTCTGTCTCCAACACATACTGCTTTCCACAACTCATTGGAAATGAGTGTGTGTTTTATCATCTGGGACCACTTAGGATAGTTCTCCTCACCAGTGAAAACTATTTCCACAATAGATATGATTGAATGCATTGTAAAATCTATGTGTTGTATACTGTAAAAAAATTGTACTTCTGGTGGTAAACTCTATTTAACTTTGAAAAAAAAGTAATGAGGGATAATTAAAATAGTAGTTTATTAAAGCCAACAGTCTTAAATCCACCATATGAAGTTTCATCACCAAAGAAATATACAATATGCTAGTTCATTTAAAATGTATTGTGACCAGAAATCAGAGTTGCATAACTCACATAACAAATCAGTACATATTCAGAGTAGGAGTTTAATAAGCACATAGGAGGCAATTATATATTAAAAAATGGTGATCTTAAATGGCGCAGATATTTCAGAGAATGGAAGCTTAGGCCATTTTTACCAGGAATAGTGTCCACTCGGAGCTGCTATTCCCACTAAGACTACTAGCTATCTTAGAAACAAACAAGTAAAGTCTACTTTCGCTTCCCTTTATGAAAATATATAAGAGTGGAACAAATGACACCAACCTTAGTCTTGCGCTTGGTTTCCTTGTTTGATTCCTCTCCTTCCTGATAGATCTTTGCCACTTCTTCTTCATCTGCCCTGTTAGTGTCAGTCTTTGCATCCTTCTTCCAGTGATCAAACATGCTCTTACACAAGTGATTTTAAGGTGTCAAGGTCAAATTTTATCATTTCAGTGAGTCTTCAAGTAAAATTTGGTCATTAGGCATTAGGTCTGGGGTTTGATTTTACCCTTGCTAAAGTTGTCCAAATGATGTTCCATGTCATCATTCAGCTCAGTCTACCATCATTTAGAGGGTTTTCATCATCATGTCAAGTTCCATTGGGTCATTTCACACCTTGTACATGTTTCAGGTGCGCCTATGGCAAGGTTCATTTCCCTCTCCTAGGGTTTTGAAGCTAATTTCTCTTTGATGTTAAAATCATAGGAAAACTTGTATCCTGATGTTCATACACCTTCCCCTATCCCTAAAATACCTTATCAAACTCTTCCCATCACTAAGATCCCCCAAATTCCTCATTTTCGCATAAACCCTAGTTTCTTGCTACAACCTAGCAATTTTCTATGGTTGGGCCTGTGTTTTGCCTTTTTGGACCCCTTCCCCTCACTTAATTTATGAGAGTCTACTTTCCCCTACTTCCTAACATCCCTCCATACTTCACAAAATTTTCTCAAGAATTTAGAAGCTCCATATCCCCTTCATTTCGCTTCATTTCGGCAAATCCCTTGTCCCACACATCGGGATATGTTTCACTCAAATGATATTTTTGAGCAATGGAAGATGAATTTAGAAAACCTGAGAGAGGTTTTCGTTGAAAATAGACCAGGGAAGAAAAATGCCCTTCACTTTTTACACAGGTGTCATGGTTTTGAAGAAATGTCAAAAATATGATTGTCTTGGGAGAATTGATGCACCTCTGGAGTGACCTCGGTAACATAAAGTTTTCTCCCAGCTCGGTTGGCAAAATTACTTTATTGATGATCCAAATGATAACTAGAGATATGTAGCTTTCCAATGAGCTATCATCAGCTCAATTTGGAGTTGAGGAAGGCATTCCAAGGTTGACTGTACCAACACTCTGCCTTTTGGCAGCCTCATTTGGCATAGTTTAACCAGTCTTATGCGATTTGATTTTTGACAGAGAAAATGAACTCCAAATCAACAAATTCTAGTTTTATTGGAAATTAGACAGAAATATATTTCCAATGAGCTATCCTGAGTGCGATTTGGGGTTGAGAAAGACATTCAAAAGTTGCCCGCAACAACACTCTTCCTTGAGGCAGCCTCATCTGGCACAGTTTGACCAGTCTTGGCAGATGTGATTTATTACAAGGTTTATGAACTCCAAATCAAAAAATTCTAGTGGGGTTATAAATTATACAGGACAAGCTTTCCAACAAGCTATTCTATGCTTAATTTTGACATCAGGAAGGCCTCCAAAAGTCACCTGGAAAAGAGCATGATGCACAGGAGGAGGAGCGCGGTGGTTTTATAAATATCTTCACTCCATATGGTCAGTTATACAAGTGGCAAAGGAAGGCAAAGGGTTACCCAAGCCATTTGTCATATTTTTGGTGCTACACCTATAGCTAATGGTTGGCTCTCCACCTTCATTTGGTGACCCTTGGTCGTTCTATCTCTTCATAGCACATTCTATATATTGTATGCAAACCATTTGCAAAGCAAGTGGGTTGGTTGGCTGGTAACTTCTGGGGGACTGTGGGAAAGAAACTTTGCCTCTACACTGTATATTTTTATAGAGAATTAATGAAAGGCAGAAGCTCTATTTCATGAGATTCCCGTGGTTGTGAGTGTAGTAAGTGTTTCTCTTATGTTTCATATGTATCTCGTTATGTTTCATATGTATCTCGTTATGTTTCATAGTTCATTTCACATTCATTTCTAGTGAAATTTTCGAGTGAGATTAGGTAGAATTCAATTCTATTGCTCTACCTGTGGGAAAATTTCATGTGTAGTGTTTTATTCTTCTGTTGAGAAGGATTCATGTTGTCCATGCCCTTTTCACCTTCTTAATCAATCCCTCCATTTCTTTTTTATGTTCCATAGTTTCATTTCGTATTCATTTCTGGTGAGATTTTTCGAGTGAGATCAGGTAGAATTCAATTTTATTGCTCTACCTATGGGAAAATTTCATGTACAGTGTTCATTCTTCTCTTGAAAAGGATTCATGATGCCCATGCCCTTTTCACCTTCCTAATCAATCTTTCCATTTCGACATATTTTAAAATTAAATTGCTATGCTTTCAGCCTACCTTGCCTCACGAAATAATCTGTGCCTTTATGTTAAGTTCTCTATTCATTGAGGTCCAGTGGTCCCATAACATCCCAGAAACACAGTCATTCATAAAAATCACTCTATATATTCATTTCCACTTACTAGCCTAAGATAAATAGTTCATTTGAAAGTCATCTCAGTCCTTTTCATTCACCAACTCACTGAGTGTGCCTCAGAGAGAGCCCTCTCCTGTTCTGTTAGGGCTAGCTACCAGACTGAGCGTGGTTTGTGGTTACCCTGAATTTTGCCTTCCTTCAGCCTAAGGCAGATTTAGGTGCTAACATAGTGGTGACTCCGCTGGGGAGAAAATGGTTTGCTTGAAGATTGTTTTTCCCTGGGACATATCTCAAGATCAGATCTGATGTTGATGGTGAACACCGATCAGACATAAGAAGATGGCTAAAATCATTCACCTGGCGACTCTTGTCACTGAAGAATCCAACAATCAGGTGCTTCATGATGACTCCACTGCTTGGAGATCAGCAGCTTTGAGATATCTTAAAATAGAGCGGATTGCAAGAAGATATGCTCCCACGAGCCGAGATCACATCCCAGGCTTCCCAAATAAAATTCCGAAGGTATATTGGTCAAAGAATCTGTCTATGTTTAAAGATGATGGTAAGAAGGATGCTGCTTTACATCTAGTTCGATTTCACATGCATATTCGCAAGTTGAAGGTTGATTTTCCTGAAGATTGCTTGATGAAGATATTCATGGCCACTCTAGAAGGTGAAGCCCAATCTTGGTATGAAAATTTGCCTGCTGCTTGTATTTACAGTCTAAAGGATTTTCATGCCCTGTTCATTGAAAGATATAAAGACTCTTATGCATCATTGAATCTAGTTCTTGATTGTTGCAAGCATGCTTATGGTTTTATTGAGAGCCTTGAAAAATATTATGCGGATGTTAATTTTATGGATCATGAGATCATGGAAGCCCTGTATGAAATTCCCTTTCAGCAGCGTAAAGACAATCATGAAAATTTGCAGCATGATCAAGATTGTAGTACAGTGGAAGATGAAAGAATTTTGCATCTCGACAGTCAACATGAATTACATGAAATAGATCAACAGGTTGAAGATGTCCATATGACTGAAAGTGATGAAAGAAAAAGTGTCGGTTTAGATTTGTCCATAGAAGAAGACAAAGTTTTGGGTCCAAATGTTCTCATGTCATCAGAACAAAGCCTTCATGAAGAGGTAATCCAGTCAGCTCATGGACAGCAAGATGAGAACTTTGTTCAAGTAAGTGAAAATCTTTCTTTGGATGAATGTATGGTAGATGATAAAAATGTTAGTGTTGGGTTTCAAGAATCATCCGAAGTTGCTTTTCTCATGATTGATGAATGTGATGAATGTAATGAGAATATGGCTGTCATATCATGTCAAGATGATCAAAAATATATTCAGACTGTAGAAGACCAGAGCAATCAAAATTTCCATTGATTCTTCTTCATATGTCTCATGTCTTGAAATGTTTTTTGAAAAGGAAATCAACTCATCTACTTGTTCAGAATTGTTTGAAGACCATGAACATACTTTTTCTGAAGTATATCATGAAGGAAGATCAGAATCAAAAGAAAAAGACATCTTGTTTCTTCAGCAGGAGGTAAATGTTCATGTTTTTCATGATCCAATGGCAGATTTGTTGTAGACAACAGTGAAGGTCATTATTGCAGTATTCAGTGATGAAGGATATTATGGCCAATTATGTTTTTGGATGCCTAGTTACCAATATCAATTATTGACCAGAAGATCTGATCGAAAGAATCATTCAAGAATCCACCTTCTTGATTGGTTACATTAGCAGTTTGATATAGTTTGATGATATATAGTCTTGTAAGAAATAAAGGTGGTCGTGCACTACCACCAAGCTTTAAGTTTTAAGTTCAGCTCGTAGTGTTTTGAGTCAAGTTTTTTAGTCATGTTAGTTTGCATTGAGTCAGTTTGAGTCAAGTTTCAGTCAATAAATTGAGTCATGTTGGTTTGTCAGAATAATGACTCCATAGCCCAATGGACAAAAGGCACTATCTAGCTCTTCCAGAGATCTGTTGTTCTTGGCACCTCCAAGGAGCTACCATCCCCCATTGGAGCCAATGTTAGTGTCAGTGTTTTCAGCCTTCTTCCAATGATCAAACATGCTCTTACACAAGTGATTTTAAGGTCTCAAGGTCAAATTTTATCCTTTCAGTGAGTCTTCAAGTAAAATTTGGTCACTAGGCATTAGATCTGGGGTTTGATTTTACCCTTGTTAAAGTTGTCCAAACGATGTTCCATGTCACCATTCAGTTGAGTCTACCATCATTCAGAGGGTTGTCATCATCATGTCAAGTTCCATTGGGTCATTTCACACCTTGTTCATGTTTCAGGTGCGCCTATGGCAAGGTTCATTTCCCTCTCCTAGGGTTTTGAAGCTAATTTCTCTTGGATGGTCAAATCATTGGGAAACTTGTATCTTGATGTTCATACACCTTGTCCTATCCCTAAAATACTTGTTGTGGCCAGCAAAAACCCCCCTTTTTCATTTAAGTGTTGTCCAACATACTAAATGAACGGGGACCCTTAAACAAATTTTTAAGAAAAAGCAAGTTTTTTCTTTCTTCAAAATAAGGTCACCATCGTAAGCTTAGAGAGGTCTTTCGAATATTTTTTTAACCTAAGTCTACCATAAGGTAAACGTCTTTAAAACTGCATTGCAAAAAAGCTAGGAAATGCCTTCATTCCCCTATAATATCAGTATGCGCAAGACCCCGGTGTTAAGCATAACATCGCATCGCAATGAAGTAATGCTCATAAGGAAAAACTTCAAGATCTACTGATTTGCAATAACATCGATCGCAAGATCGCATATTGCAGAAATAAACTGGCAATATTTGGCAAACATTAAACTTCTGCGACCTGTGATGTTGCGACCTGCGATGTTGCGATCGCTGCGATGGTGCGATCTAGGATGGTGCAATCTGCGATCTTGTGATTTGCGATGGCACGATCTTCGATGTAACATAAGCAATCATGAATCACTTAATCACAAATCCTTCGGGCGCACCATTCAAAGAAAAACCACTTACCATAATCTGACCCAAGATCATGCGCTTTTAATGATAGTAAATGGATTAGTTGTCAGGTATTAAATGAAATGAAGACGCGTGCTTTTGTAAAGAAATACTTCACGTAAAGTGGCATATTTTATATATCTGTTGCATTTAAAACTCTCCCATCACCTTTCTTAATCAGTCATTTCCACTTCGCTCGTAATCTGTAGGAACGAAGAGCTAAGACGATTCAAAGTCGAATGCAGGAGCAAATGGGAAAGAAACATAAAGCTCAAGGCTCTGAGGTGAAGAAAAATACGAAGGAGATGGCGCCTTTGTATACAGACACTGCCTGCAACAGGGACGCAGGAGTTTCGACATGGGAAGGCATGTATAGGCTGCTGGAGGAAGAAAATGCTAGAGTAATGAAGGTTGATACTGCCGCGGGCTCACAACGCTCTTCCGAGGCGTCCTTAGAGGAGCTAGCATGTTCATTTCTTCACCGAATAGCAGCTAGACCCAAAATTTTACCGTATACAAATATGATCAAGTGGATACTTGACAATGCAGAGTTACACGGCAGACAATTCAAGGTTCAAGGATATGGGCTCATAGGATCATTCGCCGCGCAAGACTTAAAGCTTATGTATCATCTTCTTGAACCTCAGATGACCTACAATGCACAATTTGACAAGAAATTTATAGCATAGAACCCAAACCTGGCAGAAACCACTAAAGATTGGTCTAGAAAAGAGGAGTCGCTGAAAAAGGACAAAAACGGTATGTACAGCACTGGTTCCCTCACCGCTCCGTATTGTTTTGCTGCGGCCATTCTTTGTAGACTATTTGGGATGCCGGACATCAATAAATTTTCGTCTGAATGACTACCACTCATAGACGCTGCCACAAATGCCGATATCGTGGATTGGGCCAAGATATTTTTTGATAATCTATACACGGCTGTTATGAATTACCGGTCTAAAAGATCCTTGTCTCAAAGGGTCTATCCTCCTTTTTATCTGTCTGCGTATATTATGGATTCTATTTGTTATGTGTCTAAATTCCCCACTATGGGTTGGAAATGGACTACCCAGGACCTGTTACCTATTCATGTTTATCATAAAGTGTTATGGGATTCCCAGTTCGCCCCACACTTCTATCAGATTTTTCACGGGCTTATCTTACCCCTATATAGAATGATGTATGATGAAGAACCCCCAAGGTGCTCACCTGAAGCGCAAATAGACATCATCCCCATCGCAAGATGGTTCGGGGAAGAATGGTTCACTTATATTAGAGTGTTTGGGAGCACTGTACCTCCGCATGTCCTACCTCTATATATCCCGGATAAACGTTTGGCTCGGGAAATTGCCTATCAGACCTGCTCAGAAGGCGGCCTGACCAAAGAACTAAAAGACAAGAAGAAGGCCATATGACCTCAGTTTCCTGTGGCTTGTGGGGCCCTCTCATTGTTCGATGTAGGACACGCTTTTTCCGAAGTGGAGAATGTGACGTCTCTACAATTATTTAAATTCCCAGCTCGGCCATTTGACCCAAATAATGTCGCCCATGATTTTACAACGAACGTCAAAGTAAAAGTATTCATTGGAAAGAAAGATTTGTTTGATGATTTGTTTCAAAGTAGAAGCTCACTCCAGGAAATTTTGCGGGAAGCTCGGTCAAAGTTGTCTCCAGATGACCTCCAAAGATTTATGTTATACAAGGAAAGAAGGTTAGCCAGTGTTCCTCTAGAGAAGCTGCGACTGCCAGCCAGAGAACCAACTCCTAGTGTCAGCCTCAGTGGAAACTCTAGCACTTACAGATCCAAATATAACATTGCCCAAGGAGTGCCTGAACATTCTAAAAAGTCTGGAAGAGACCAAGAAAAAGGCGAAGAAACAGCTAAAGACACAGCTCAGTCAAGTGCAATGTCACAATAGCAAGTTATCGCCTCCCCCCCAAGAGATGTCCCCCCTCCCGTCATTAAAGCGCCACTCGTCACAACAAAACTAGACAAATAATGGGAAACCTTCAACGAGCTGATGAGCCTTGAAGGGCAAGCCCCAAGAACACCGGTGAACAATACACAGGTAACGCAAGAAATGGTTTTGACCATAGTCAGCAGTGTCACAGAAACGAAGCACAGTCATATTGCTCCACCTTCTGAGCTTCTAATTAATGTAGAAGAAATTCCCCCACTGGATGTATTCTATAGTCCCCAACATAAAGCAGTTGTAAGAAGACAAAGGAAGAAAAGAAAACTAGAAAATACACTGTCACAAGATGCTGAACATTTGGACGTCTTATGGAAAGACCCCAACAATAACCCGACAGAGAATCTCATGAAGTTGTCTAAGATCACAAGAGCATATGCTTCTGCAACTATTGACAAGGCATCGGAAGTTCAGCAACTGTTGAAAGAACAAGAAAATAAAATACAGCTACCACAACGACAGTTACAACAAGCCAATGCTAGTATTGAAGCGTCCAAACAACTCGAGAAGTTACAAGAAGACTTTCAGCAGATGCAAATAAGCTATCAAAGAAGTCTAGACGAAAAAGGAAAGCAGTTGCAAACTTTGCAAGAAATACATAAAGACGAGCCTAAGCTTGCTGAATTTGTTTCAGAATCTGCCAGCTTAAATGAACAACTTCTGCAGCAACAGGAAGAGTTGGGACGTAAGATATCACAGTGGGGTCACTATTGCGAGCTGAGCGATAAAATCACCAATCAAGTGGCGGACTTACGAAGTGACTATGATCAGATTGACAGACGAGTGACGGAATACTTAGCTTGGCAGGATGGAGAGGAAGGGAAAAGAGAAAATGCACCAAGAATAAATGAGAATGATAAGGAATTTCTCTTTAACAAATGGGACGATCAAATCAAGCAGGCAGAACAAGCAGTGGAGACAGCGGCCACGCAGGCAAACATTCTTATCGACTGTGTAAATGAGAATTTACACAGGGCCAACTTAATCGAGGAGACCACACCGGGGTACCTACCAAATAAACTACGACTGGAGGCAGAATGGAAGCAGAAGGCGCAGGAAAAGGGAAAAGTGATCCAGGCATTGAACAAGTTAAATTGGGAGTGTTACTGGGCATACTTGGTCAAGCCACATAGTCAATGGATGACTGTGAAATGCATCATAAACTCAATCGAGAAAGTAGTGCCTGTAGGTTTTAACCCCGAACAGAAATTACTTGCATACGAATTCTAAATCACAGGAAAAATAAAATTCGAGATCATAACACATAAAACACATATACATAGAGATTTCCCACTGGATCTCAAAACCGAGACTACCAGCTTTATTTTTCATTATATTCCTTTCAATGTTACAATACATATTTATACATGCTGAAGCATCCAATA
>APFE030862246.1:0-11036 GCA_000404065.3 Pinus taeda
CCCTCTTTAGCTCCTTCTCTATCATCCCTGATCATCCATCTCAGATTAAGGCATCAGCGCTCAGTCCTACCTTGCCCCAAAGATCCCCTGCAAAAAACTGTGCTCAATCCCCGCACCCTGAATTGCACTCCCTCCAATTGCCACCAAAAACCCAAAAATCTTTAAATCAACCCCCCTTATCAATTTAATAGCCTAATATCTTTGATCCTAATTGTTCAGCTTATCATATTGAAAGTTCTACCGAATCTGACCCGAGAGAGCCTTCTCATACCTCGTAGGGCTAGCTACGAGGTGAAATGGTTTGATGTAGCCTTGAGAGTTTGTCTATCTCAGCCTAGGTGAATTCCAAGCGCTAACAATTACTACCATATATTTGCTAAAGAAACTAGTAACGTCAAAGTTTACTTTTCATTATAATTTTATATAAAAAATTAAATATGATAATGTATATTAAAAATCTATCACCAATTCGAAAATTTACAAAATGAAATTTCGCAAAGATTATTACTACCATATATTTGCTAAAGAAACTAGTAACGTCAAAGTTTATATGCTAACCATGTTAGGATCTCAGTGTATATTAATATAAGTGCAATGCTTGAGCAACGTTCTCAGTAAAGACATCACATTTTAAGTCCTTTATCGTGACCCAAGGTCATTTCTATCATTTTCAAAGTCATTGCCATCCAAGATATTTAATTGAGTGGAAAAGTAGATATGAGTTAGTGCTTTATTATACTTGTAGTTATTTTATTAAAAAATTTAAAATTTATTCAAAGTTTAACTTATGAAATTAAATTTATTATTTTAAATAAAAATTTATTTTTATTTATCTCAAATATGATTAGTTGAAATATCTCTTTTTTTATTGCGTAATGAGGTAAAAATTGAGTTTTGTTTACTTTATTATTTATTACTTTGTACTATATCACTAATTACTATGGACAATAAATATAAATAATTTGAAAAATAACATTATATATTAATTACTATGTACCATAAACACAAATGGTTTGTAATTAAATTCAAAAATTCCATTTTCTCATTGGTGTAAAGTATTGAATAGACAATTTATATGGGTTTTACTTTTTAATTTACAAAAAATAATTTAAACAATATAAATTTGAAAAAAAAATGTAAAAATAACAATTTGTACAACCTCATAATATCAATCTACACTGTAATGACATGACCATATGTACTATAAATATGAGATTATATAAAAAATGTCATAATTTCAATATTTAATAAATAGTTTATTTAACTTGTTATTATTCTCTCATGTCAATTATATATATATATATATATATATATATATATATATAAAAACTTTAATCTACCAAAAATGTTTAATATATATTAAAAAATTAATAAAAAAAGTTAAACAAATATTCATATTCATATAACTCATTTTACAATTTTATTATTATTTAGAGTACATACAACACATCATGAGATTAAAGTATTTTATTAAACTAAATGGATCTTGTTTTGATTGTATTATTAGATGCCATATTACACTTTACTAGAATTTAAGATCTCTACGTATGGAAATTTCCGAGTATATTCTAATATTGGGTTTATTACTGTATTTTACATCATTTTCAATTTTTAGGTCTGGTGTTGGGGTTCATCCTTTGCCAAAGTGTATTGGCCATCCCTATAAAATGTAGTGTCCAATAATCTTTTTTCGCAATCAAAGAAGCCACCCTTGACTGAGGGATACATGAGAATCATAGGAGGGAAAAGGGAATGAACCAAGGTTCACCTTTAGCTGCTAATCGACATTCCCAAAGAATTGCTCTTTCCGATCCAACAGTGGAATGTACTAATATAGCATGGATAAGAATATATACTTCGAGAGACAATGGAGTACATCTACCTGGAGTGCCATGGGAAGAAGAATTTCAATTGATGAGGAAGAAAAAGGTTAAGCGGGTTAACGCATTCGTTTTCACATAAAGCCACAGGTTAAATCCAGTCATCTTTAGGTGAACCCCATTACGACTTAGGATATACTCACTACTTTGTGCAGAGGGTATAAAATGAATAAATTAATAGTAATGACAAGTTTCAAATCCTGAAGGTTATGATACTTTCTCACCCTTTCTCATCTCACTACACTCGATTACTTATCAAGTGAGTGTTTTCAACCAAGCAGAGGAAATCAAATAATAACTATATTGAAACACTATGCCTTACAAATGATTTGATCGGGCCATGTTGTGTACCCGTAGGCGATTAAATTCATAGTGGATACGACCATAGGTGTTTGCTAGTAGACGAATAATGAGCTTATTCAACTTTTCTCAAATGTCGAGCAAGCTCAGTGCCCCTCTTTGGTAGCAAGATGAAATTTCTGCATGGTCTAGAAACTTGATATGCTCGTGAGCTCGCTTCTTCTGGTCAAAAGAGTAGGACAAAAGGAGGAGATGGGTAGAGAGAAAAGAACAAGTCCTTCCCTCGAATTTTGAAACAACTACTTGTATGGGCTAAAACATGTTTCCTTAGTAGGTAAAGTATAAGTCCGAGTTTGGGTATAAGAATATCTAGATAAGTGGAACTGAGAGTGGAGGAATGAGCTGTAGGGAGTCTGTTGTAGTTATTCTAGTCAAGCTGTGAAAGAGTGATAGATTTTTGGTTGGTTCCTTCGTTTAAGTAAGAAACAAAGCAATAGATAATGGATAAAAGGGAATATTGATAAATTGGGAAAGCTATAAGAAAGTATAAGCCTAAATGACTAAAGGAGGAGTTAAAGTGTTAGTTCCCAATTAATATCAGTTCTCGTGGAAAGGTAGTCGAAACATTCAAAGTTGTGGTTCTAAACTATAGGTTTCTTTGTGTATTAAAGTTTCTTAGAAGTTAGTATTTCTTGGATTATCAATAACCATAATTCTATAGACATCAATGTCATTATTGGTTACTACTTAGCTGATATGGGATAGATTTTGGG
The DNA here is from genome assembly GCA_000404065.3 of Pinus taeda. Taxonomy (NCBI): domain Eukaryota; kingdom Viridiplantae; phylum Streptophyta; class Pinopsida; order Pinales; family Pinaceae; genus Pinus; species Pinus taeda. The sequence continues at coordinate 2,954 of APFE030862246.1, forward strand.
ATAACACATCTCACTTATAGTCATAAGTTTGTGTTTGTGTGTTTTACTAATTGTGCAAATAACCAACAATTAACAGTGGGATTATGAAAGACATTATGCTCGACTCTTGAACTTTTTTTTAGTCAAACTTTTGTAAATTGTTTAGCTCTTAATGATGATTGTACACTAGGAAATCGTAAGCATAGAATAAATATATAGAATCATTTAAAAGTAATAACATGATTTTTTTTTGCCTTTGTATTTCACGTATTTTTTGTTTTTATTTTTTTTAAGCATATAATAATTGTTATTTTATGGAAGGTGCTAAGGGTACTTAGGCTCAGTGTGTGAACCTAGGGCTTTGATACCAGGTGTAGGGACCATCCCTATACTATTTTTTTTAAACAATACAAATAAATTAGGAATACAAACATAACCAGATAAACATTTGAAACTCAGAGATATTAAAGCATTTACAACAACATCCATGAATTACAATACATTCCACATATCATCTATTTTACATACTATTAACTATAGGCACAACATAAGCATATAATAAAACATCATAAATACCATAGGTACCATTCACCCAAAGAGGAGATTTGATCTTCGCCTTGCTGCCACTTGCACTTCCTTGCTGTCATCTGCTTCCAAGTGTGAATATTGATGTGCTTGAACCAAATGTAGCGACACACGAGTTGAACTCCCAGCCTACTCCTTGGGTACTCTTCTTCCCCGCGGACCCCTAAGCTGCAATGAGGCTGTACAATGGAGGAAGTGTGCTAGTGGATAGAGGTGATCACTCCTTGACTCAAGAGTCCCCTCTCTAAAGTAATCTACCTCACCATACTCAATAATAGATCGTATCCACTCAAAATGACATAATCTCATCCATCCAACAACAGGGTAAGCAAAAAGTCCCCTCTCCCATGGCTTACACCTTCTTTATAGGATGATTCATAGGCGACACTTGGCATTTCATGCATAATTTATTTTTTATTAATCCAAAAGTTTGATTATTCACCCATCCATGTGTTGCCCCCTCACCAAGTCTTTCCAAAATTATTTACTTAAACTTCAATGCAAAAATAATATTTTTCCTCACCCCAACAAGACTCCCTATTTCTTCTCCTACTTGTCTCTTGATCCTCTTTTTCTACTCCTTAATTTGTGTTCATTACTGAAGTCAATGGATAATTCTCAGATTTGGTCCCCTAATTGCCTCCTAATTAAACTCAATTTGCTTCTTAGATGGATATTCTTATGTTGGCTCTTACCACATGGAGGTTCTCTAAATTTCTCTAATTTAAATTTATTAATCTTATTTTAATTCACCACCCTCTTCTCTTAATGAAGTTTAACTATTTTAGGATTAATCTTTATAATTAACTCCATGTCCCTCTTCCCCCCTTTTACCTAATTAAAATACCTATGTACATTTTCTACCTAATATATTCCAACATGGGAAGGGTAGAGTTTTTAAGCTACAATTTTTTAATTTCTTCCTATTCTCGCTTTACCCCAAGTTTATTCTTAATTCAATTGTCTTAGTTCTAAGCTCATTTACCACTTAATGTGAATTAGTATTATTTTCATATCTTGATTATAATTATTAGTTTCTTTTTTATGCCAAGGGTGCCAAGTTGGTTGTGCCCTTCAATAACTTCCTTTCAAAGTTCCAAGGGTGCCACACCTAACAATTTATTTATGATGCGAAGAGTGCCAAGTCAGTTGTGCCCTTCAAGAACTTCCCTTGAAGTTCCAAAGGCGCCATGCCTAAACATTTATTTGTGATGCCAAGGGTTCCAAGTTGGTCATGCCCTTCAAGAAATTCCCTTTAAATTCCAAGGGTGCTACATCACTTTCCCTTTAAGCATCCAATGGCTAGGAGGAGAAAATCTAGGTGCAACGACAGAGACTTGTTGAGAAGCATAGCAAGAAAGTCTCAATTTGACTTTGCCTTGGTCAAATTGAAAAAAAATGAATTTCCACATCAACAGACAACTTGGAGACAATTAACTTGTGTGACATGGCTCTTGTCACTTAGTTAGCTCAGTACATTCAAGTTAGAGGGATTGAAATTCAGTTAAGCATGTTTGATTGCTAAATTTTAGTAATCTAGGTCAATTATTTCTAGTTGTATTTAGTTAAACTAGTTCTAACAATTAATGGAACTAGTGGAAGGTCACTTGTGTAGTGGGAAAATAGTCTAACTCAGTGATCATCTAGTTAACTAATCATTCAACTCAAAATAGCTAGTACATGGAAGGAATTTGAGTTCCTCAGTTGTGGTGGAAATTCCAAGGTAGTGTAACAAGCAATTGTAAACTAGTTTGAGTGTACAGGTGTTGCATGCAGTCAAATGATCAATTCTTGGGAATTGAACAATCAATTGGAGGAAAATTCTTAAAAAAATAGGGGCTAATTCTTCAGGATTTTTGCAAGGAAATAGGGGCTCAAGCAAAGGCATAAATTAACGAAGTCTGGTTCAGAGCTTCTCATTGAGTATAGAGATAGGTTATTCACTGGGAGGTTGTACTGAGAGCATGAAATAAATTCTAATACATTCTCTATTCATCTAATTAATGCATAGAGGCTTGAGGGGTTTTTCCCAGTTGGGTTCCCCTAGAAAAAAACTGTGCATGTGTGGTTTTTTTTTTTTAATGCAAGTTTGCGAGTGTTGTTCTAAATTTTGAATTAATTTTTGCAAAGCAGTAGAGTAGAATTGTGTCTCTTGATTTTAGATTAAATTTCTTGAGTAGTTGCAATTGTATCACCATATTTCTACATGGTATCAGAGTAGGATTCACATTACAACAAGACTTTCAAAGTTGTTCCTCATGTAGCTCGAATTTGCAGCTTCAGTGTAGCAGGATCTCTGTAGAGTTGGGAGAATGACCTTCAACAAGATGAGATTAGAGTATTTCTGGAAGGCAACTCGAATTTCATTACATGGAATTATTGCATGGAGGTAGTTCTCGATGACAACAGATTGATGGAATATTTCAAGACAAACATACCAAAACCAAGATCAGCTGATGCCCAAAACTTAGCCCAATGGAAGAAATATGTAGCCAAGGCAAGGAGAATAATCTTGGGGGGAGTGCGAGACTATATTGTCTCAAATGTCAATGGGAAAGAAATTCCTTTCACAATGCAGAAGGAATTGACATAACTATTCAAGAATAGTAGTGACCATAGAAAACTGGCCCTCAAAGACAAACTTTGAAATATCTAGATGTAGAAGAATGATACTATTCCATAGTATCTCGCATGTTTACAGAAGTTCGGGATGATCTTGGAGGGGTTGGTGTGAATGTTGCAAAAGATGACCTGGTGAGCCTAGATATTCTAGTCCTTCCCAAAAGCTAGCATAACTACTAGGACTCAGTGAATGGGAGGGAGAAACTACCAAATTGGGAATGCTAATTGTCTAATTTGGTACAAGAAGATATCAGGTGAAATTCCAGAGATGGAACCTCATCCAAGGGAGAGGATGAAGAAAATTTTGCTTTGTTTGGAATGAGAAAGAAGGGAAAAGGGAAGAAATCTCAAAGCAAACTAAAATCTAGCCAAGGGGACAAGAAGAAAGACTTTTCCAAAATAAAATGCTTCAATTGTCATGAATTCAAGCATTATGTTGCAAAGTGTCCACACAAAAATTCTGGCAAGAATAACTCAAGAGGAGGAACATGTGAAGCTTTGGATTCACAATTTGAGCTAGATTTCAACCTTATCGCATACATGGCCAACACTATGATGGGGAGTGTTTGGTACTTGGAATCAGGTGCCTCGTTCCACATGACAGGGTGTAGAGAGTTTTTCAGTGACCTAGAGGAGAAAGATCTCTAGATGCATATTGAGCTTGGGGATGATGGAAGGTAAAGTGCTACCGAGATTGGTAGAATAACCTTTAAGAGGGAGTCAGGATCCTCTCTTCGCCTCAAATATGTCATGTTTTTTCTAGGCCTTAAGAAGAACCTCATCTATGTAGCAGTTTTGGAAGACTGTGGTTATGATGTGATCCTCGGTAAAGGCAAAGACTTTCTGAGGCACATAGCCACTGGAAAGGTGAAGAAAATTGGGGTTCGTGTGAAGAACCTAAATAAAATTGTCATGGAAGATTGTTCTGCATTAAGTAGTAAGGCAGAGAAAGTGCAAAGTCACAATGTCGGTGAACTCTAGCATAGGATATTGGGCCATTTGCACCATGGTGTCCTGAAAATTATGCAATAAATAACCATTGGCCTACCTAAAGGAGCACTTTAGAAATAATATGTTTGCAAAGTTTGTATCTTGGGGAAGTCTGTAAAATCCACATTCCATGATTGAGACAACAAAGCACACATAATCTTACAAAATGTCCACTTTGATGTTTTTGGACCTTTCTTGATAACCTCCATTACTAAACATAAATATTTTGTTATTTTTATTAATGGTTTCTCAAGGAAGTGCTGGATCTTCTTCATGCAGAAGAAGGATGAGACATTCTCAAAATTTGTAAAATTAAAGGCACTAGTTGAGAAAGAAACCAACAAGAAGGTGAAGGCTCTCAAGAGCGACAATGGAGATGAGTATGTTTCGAATGACTTCAAGGACTTTTGTGCCAAAGAAGGAATTCAAAGAGAGCTAATAACACCCCACAACCCACAGCAAAATGGGGTAGTTGAGAGGAAGAAACGAAGCATTATGGGAGTTTCTAGAGCCATGATACATGATCAAGGCCTACTGTTTCATTTGTGGGTAAAGGCATCTAACACAACAATCTACTTGTAGAATCAGAGACCTCCTCAAATTCTTGGTATGATTACACTGGAGGAGGATTTCTTGGGGAGAAAGATGGATGTGTCTTATTTAATAATTTTTGGAGCCTATGTTTACTGCCGTGTCTCCAAAGATTCGAGGAAGAAACTTGAGTTGACAACAAAGTTGGGAGTTTTCGTGGGTTACACTGAAACTTCAGATAATTACCAGGTGTACTTACCTTCCCTTAGAATGACGGTTGTGCAAAGGGATGTAAAATTTGATGAGGAGAAAGCGATGCGATGCTCTCTTGAGAGGGATATTTAGATCCCACTAGAAGAGGAGCCTCAAGAGAAGTCTTAGGAAGTTCTATAGCAGCGAGAAATGGAGGAAAAAAAAGGAGGCAAAGTGGAGACATCCAGTCGAGTAAAAAAATCTAGAGAAGGTAGAAAAATAATTAGGGAAGCTCATAGATTGGTGCAAGGTGTGAGGGAGAATGTGGGAGCTCCTTCAAGTTTGCATAGGCAAAGGAGGTCACCTGGGAGGTACACTAGCTACATGGCTCTAATGACTGAGCTTGTAGAGACTAAGCCATCCTCTTTTGAGGAAGCAGTTGAGCAACCTGTTTTGTTTAGTGAAATGATGGAAGAATACAAATCCACCATGAAGAACAATTTTTTGGAAGTGGTCCCAAGGCTAACAGATAAATCAGTTGTGGATTCGAGATGGATCTTCAAGGTTAAGCATGCAGCAGACGAAAGTGTAGAGAAGTATAAAGCCAAATTTGTGGCCAAAATATTCTCTCAAGTTGAGGGAATTGACTATGAGGAAACCTTTTCTCCCGTAGCAAGGTATTCATCCATTAGATCAATTCTTGCACAAGCTGCATAGATGGGGTGGAAGATCCACCATAGGGACATAAAAACAACATTTATCAATGATGTTATTGAGGAGGAAGTGTACATATAGAAACCAGAAGGTTTTGAGACATTTGATCGGGAGTCTCATGTGTGTAGATTTAGGTGATCTTTCTACGGTCTCAAACAAGCACTCCGTGCTTGGTACACTCGGATCGACAATTATCTCATTGATTTAGGCTTCACCAAAAATGAAGTGGATGTGAACCTCTATCGTGTTTTGGTAGAAGGTAAATTTATTATCATTGTTTTATATGCTAATGATTTAATATTGACAGGTGATGGGCAACATATCAACTCTTGCAAGGGAATTTGAGATGAAAGACATGGGTCTCATGCACTACTTCCTCGGGTTGGAAGTATGGAAAGGTGATGGGGAATTGTTTGTTTCTCAAGGCAATTATGCCACTGAGATACTGGAAATATTTCACATGGAGAGTTGTAAGTCGATAGAGACACCTTTATCGACCATCTAGATGAAGGAGGATTCCACTTCAGGTGAAGAGGTTGATGCTACCATTTACTGACAGCTAGTGGTTTGGCTTATGTATCTTATGAACACATGACCAGATATGTGCAATGCATTTAACCAACTAAACCAAGCTATGGTTAGACCGACCAAATTGTATTGGAAGGAAATTAAGCATGTTTTATGGTACCTCAAAGGAACTACCTAGTATGGATTATGATACAAACTGACATAGGGAGTGAATTTGTGTGGATTCAAAAATGCAAATTGGGCAAGGATTCCATCCAACCGAAAGAGTACATCAGGTGGAATTTTCAGTGTTGGGTTCGTAGAAATTTCCTGGTACAATAGGAAGCAGAGATCTGTGGCGCTCAGTTTGGCAAAATCAGAATACATGGCTGCAAATCAAGCAACATATGAGGCGATCTGGATGAGAAAGACACTTGTGGGACTGTTTGGTTAGATGATGGATCCAACTGTGATCTATTGTTATAATCAGAGTTTCATTAAGCTCTATGAGAATCTAATATTTCACGATCGATCCAAGCATATAGATATCCGATATCATCTTTTATGGGACTGTGTTCACATGTGGATAACATTGCCACAATACATTCTGACAGAGGAACAAGATGTTGACATCTTGACAAAGGCTTTGTCAAGAGGGAAGTTTGAATTCCACAGGTGTAATATAGGGGTGGTTTATAATCCCTTTCTTGCTAAGAGGGAGTGTTGAGAAGTGTAGCAAGAAAGTCCCAATTTGACTTTGCCTTGTTCATATTAAGAATTCAAATTTCCACATTAGCAGACAACCTGGAGGCAATTAACTTGTGTGACATGGCTCTTTTCACCCAGTTAGCTCAATAAATTCGAGTTAGAGGGATTGGAGCTCAGTTATGCATGTGTGATTGTTAAATTTTAGTAATTTGGGTTAGTTATTTCCAGTTGTATTAAGTTAATCTAGTTCTAATAGTTAATGGAACTAGTGGAAGGTTAGTTATGTGGTGGGATAATAGTGGGATAATAGTCTAACTCAGTGACTATTCAATTACCTGATCAATAAACTCAAAATAGCTAGCCATTTGAGTTCCTCAACTATGGAAGATATTCCAAAGCAGTGTAACAAGCAGTTGTAAACTAGTTTGAGTGTACAAGTGTTGCATTTAGTCAGTTGATCAATCCTTGGGAATTAAGGAATCAATTGGAGGGAAATTCCTAAAAATAGGGGCTAATTGCATAGGATTTTCGCAAGGAAATAAGGGCTCAAGCAGAGCTTCTCATTGAGCAAAGACATAGGTTATTCACTAGTAGGTTGTGCTTAGAGCGGGAAAATAATTTTAATATATTATTTATTCATATGATTAATGAAAATAGGATTGAGGGGTTTTTCCCACTTGTGTTCCCCTAGAAAAATATTGTGCATGTGTGTTTTCTTTTTATTGCATGTTAGCAAATGTTGTTCTAAATTGTGAATTAATTTCTGTAGAGTAGTAGAGTAGAATTGTGTCTCTTGATTTTAGATTAAATTTCTTGAGCAATTGGAAGTATATCACCATATTTCTACAAGACTAATATCATCTCTTGTGTTGTCCACTATAGTGAGACTAATGGTGCTAGGTATCAAGGAATCCACCTTGATGCATGCCCCATAGTAAATCCTCGTGAGTGACCCAATTTTGGATCTTCCCCCACGACGTTGTGATCTTCAAGGCGAAGGTGTCCCAACCCTTCCATCCCATTTCATGGCAGAAGTGATAGCAGGTGAATTCAGGGACACCATCCCACCCATCCCATGTAGTTTCCTCCCTTTGTACAACCCCATCACCCATGTGTGAGTCATTCATCCAAGAAACTAACTTGTGTTTGCAACCAGTAACATGTCATTAGAATTTATAACGAGATTCAAATTGAAGTTTAAAATTTCAAAAACAAAATATTCATTTCCATCAAACCAGATGTCGTTGACTCATCA
>APFE030862247.1:3871-26371 GCA_000404065.3 Pinus taeda
AAGCTTTTCATCCAAAAATAACCGGGGTACTCGCCAGAAATGGTGGGGGAAATAAAGAATCATAATCGTCGTCATCGGCAGTATGTCGCTCTTGAACATGGCACTGTTTGCATTCGTGTCTGGGTGGGCACATCTCATCTCGCTTCACTTTTGCCTCCATGGGTTTGGGTTATCCTATTTGGCCATTCATCTGCTCATTGCCCTTTCATTATGACCTCTGATCATTTGACCCCAAATACTGCCAAATCCGTCATTGTGTCGCCGATATGTTCAAGAGAAGTTGGCCTCTGCAAGTATAAACTCCCTCTGATATTTCACACAAAACATATTGTCTCTTTCCGTCTCGTGTCGATGATGTGGGAAACATTATGGCCCACCTTCGACAAGATCACTTCCTGTCGACTTCAGCTCATTATTCAGGAAAGTGACCTAGGGACTCCCTTCTGGTACCTTGGAGCCTGCATACCTCAACGGCAGGTTCTTCGTGTTCGACGCGAGGTTTTCATCATTGGCCTCCGATTGGATGACTCTACGGGTGTTCGACACCGGCTCATCTATTCGCACGCCGTGGATTGTACCTATAGTACCTTGAGGACCATCGTCATTATTGGTGGCCCCTCTCGTGTCTGTTAACAACTTTTATCATTGGTTGGTAATCAGACGATGTTCAAGCATGTTCGACTTCGACTCCTATATTCACATGTTTGGACTTGTACTTTGTTCGGGTTTGGATGGAGCGCAAGACCCTGGTCCTAGTCCATTGTGGGCCAGGTTGCGATTTTGTGGATCATTATTACATGGCTCATTGATGGATGGCTGCGCCCATACCTGAGTCTTTTAGGATGGCTGCGACCATACCTCTTATCATCATGGTCTCTTCAGCTGGGTGCTTGCATCCACACCACAGACCTTCTTCATATGTATTTTGGATGGTTGTGCCCATGCCTAGACTACATGTAATCGAAATATCAGCTGTATCTACGAGCAGGTTCTTCCTGGTGGTGTTCCGGTCCAGCAGTCTTGTAAAGCATTTCACCCCTCCCACTCTCTCGGGCTTCATGCTTTAGGGGGCATCTGTTACACAGTAAAATGTCACTGTCTCCTTGTCAGTCTCCCTAATGTGCCATGAAATCAATCCATCATGCTCATGCTCTCTGAAATGGCCAAAAAACCCTCTTTGCCTAAGTTTATTGGATCATCGCAACTGTTATTAAAATAACCGCACTGACTGGCGGATGATAGTGTAACTAGTGCACTGCCAGCGTGGAAGCACACGGGTTTTCCGCGCTGGTCGAATTTCATAAACAGTGAACCCTCCGCTTGTATTATATCGCGCTGACCAGATCTCTTCTGTAATTGAGATGCGATGCCAGCGCGCCAGCCCAGTTCTGCACCCTCGCTGATCCTGTTTGGGCGAGTTTGTTCTAACAGCCAGCCTTCCAGATGACTCCAGACTTGGTTGTTAGCTTTGTAAAGGTAACCATCCTTTTTAGGGCATGTCTGTTCACCTGGTCACCCACTTTTCTTGGGGGTAAGCTCATCCTTTCACTATTCATGGAGCCTCCTTCTCCTATATAAGCCTCCACCATTGCCATGAGCAGCTAGTTTTTGACATATAGACTTTGACATAGAGGAATTCATAGTGCATTAGTGCTGCTCTTTGTAGGCATTTGGTGTGTTGTGTGTGAGGATTTCTATAGAGCTTAAGGAAGGTCATGAGTTGTTGCCTTTTGTGAGAGAGAGACCTCTTTGACTTGGGAGATCTACCTTCAAAGGTGAATGCTGATGAGACATGCTGGCTGGACCCTCTAAAGATGGACTCAGCGTCAGAACCTTGGTTTTATCTTGTTCTATTTCTGATTAATAAAAGATAGATGACTACTGTTATGGTTCCATTCTCATTTTTCTTATGAATGATTAATGTGAATTACATCCTTTCTGACTGATGTATGGTTGCTTTTAGTAGATTTTACGCTTGTGTTTGTCTTCTCTTTGCTTGTGCAGGTGTCCGCCCATGAGGATAGTGGAGGATTGTGATCGGCTGGAGCGAAGGAGCGAGAGTGGTATCTCTTCGTCAAACATAGCACTGGAATCCAAGTAGGTGCCCATTACCCACTTGTTAATTGCAACTAGGAACTTGCAGAGTAGCATTGATTGATTGTTGCTAGACCCCTTTCGGGGTAGTAGGGATCGCCTCTATCCGTAGAGGGGATTTACCTCTCCAACAGGGACAATAAGTGGGACCAGTGAACCTCTCAAACATCTCAAGGGTGAGGAAACCTGGTTCTAGCACCCTCCCATACTACTTCAGGTGAGACCTCAGTTCGCACTTCGTGGACTATTGCTGAAAGGGCCAGTAGTACCGGGATTTGTTTAGCTAATTAACTCCGAACCTGGGTCAGGCCCCAACTAGCCAACATAGACATACATGCTTTATGTGTTAGGTGAAAAATTCAATTACCAATGGAAACCATAGAGTTCCTGTAGCTGTAAATGGTTTCAACTATAGATATACAAGTGGCATGGCACCTGGAGCTCGAATTGCAGTCTACAAGGAAATTACAGGGGAGGATACTTGGTAAATGTGGGAACTACAATTGATTAGAGCAGAACTTGGCAATGGTCTCAGGCACCAGTACGATGACAACCCATGTGGCGGGAGTTGTAGTGATGATCAAACAAAATCATCTGAATTTGCGTCCCACAGATATTCCTTCTACTATGATGACGACTGCATCAATGACAGATCGCTTTGGAAAATCGATTCTTGTGAAGAGTCTATGGGATCATACTCACCATTTGAAACATCAAACTTTGCAACATAAATCAAATTATTCAGCAGGAAATGTATTAATAACTGTTAGCGCAAGTCAAAGAAGGGGATCCAATGGTCAAAGAAAATTTTTATTTGCATATCATTTAAAATTTTCGCAGGGTTTTCAGACAGTGAAATTCGACTGCAGATTCTGGACAAACAATAGAAAATTTCAAAAATCTGGAACATGGGTTTTGTGCAGAATCATGTTAATTAAGTGCATGGGCGGAATTTGTTCTAGATTCTAAGAAATTAGGGATATTTCGAAGGTTCTATGAAGGGTACACACCCATATTTCCTCAAATTTTCGCAGGGTTTGCAAACAGTGAAATTCGACTGCAGATTATGGACAAATGTTTGGTAAATTTCAAAAAACCGGAACGTGGGTTTTGTGCAGAATAATGTTAATTAAGTGTAAAATGGGATTGTTTTCCCGATTTTGAACAGTTATGGATATTTAGAAGGTTCTATGAAGGGTACACACCCATATTTCTTCATAAATCCATTTAAATGAATTCCATACAGGTATATGTCGCAATACATCCCTATTGCATCAGAACCGTACAATATGATCATGGCAGATCAATAATATTATTTAACACAATATATTGATCATAAAAAGAATGTAACATTAGATTTTACTCTGCGCCTTGCTGTGAACAAGACAAATTTTTGGTAAGGTTATCAAAAACATATGGGGTCATTTTGATGTAATTTTCTAGCTTCCAAATTTTCAGAAGTGCAGAGTGCTATAGTTGGAAATCATGTTTCTCTCAATTTGAAATTCTTACATTCTACACAATATTTCTAGAAGAAAGATTAGCAACAAATTATAGGGTTTCACTTTCATCACACCAAAGTGAATAATCATGGAACCATGGAGAAATAACATGCTAAATCTGGAGCATGAGAAGCTTTTGAAAGAAAGGAAGATACCAAAATTGTAATTTTTATAATGCAGAATGAGATGTTCTTCAAATACATTAAAGAAACATTGTACATGAAATCATCTTAGAAAAAAGAGTGATAAAATTGTTGTTATTTAAAGGAAAGTAAGCATAAAATCTAAGGTTTTGGCACTCCTGGAAGCGTTGAAATGATTCTGTCGAAAGTATTTTATGTTTCAAGCTATCATATTAAATGAATGTGTTTAAAGGAAACCTAAAGAGACAACAGGGATACATTGCAGGTGCAACATCAAAGTATAGCGAGACATTGGCCTTATGTCTTGTGAAAATGCCCAAAGGAAAAAGGAAAAATGTTGTGTGACAACTAGTGTTTAGGTGGGAAAATTGACTCAAGCAGTTCAACAAATGAAGGCAGAATATGAGCACTAGCAAACCAACTCCAAATTTCAAGGCAATATATTTGCAACAATTCCAGATTTCCGACAACTAATTAAGATATATTATTTATTTTTAGTATACAGTCTAGGATTTTATTCGTGAAAGTTTATAACAGTTTATCATTTTGTATTTCTATATATATTTGATGAATTGTAATAAGCAAGGTGGTGGGATTTTGATGGCAAGGCGCTTCTCTGTGTAGTAAAATTTCGGTTGTAGTATTTCTAATGACAACGTTACAGCTCTAGTTTTGACAGAATTTTGTGTTTCATGTATGTTTTTCCAGTATATCCATATTTGTTTTCTGCACACATTCCAAGCATTATAGAAGATCTGGGTAAGGATAGATTGAGTTTCAATCTTCCTAAAATCCCCTTGAAATTAACAATCATTTAAGAAGATAAGTATATTGGACTGTTTGTCTGAGTTAGCTCCTCTTTGAACTGATTTTATTATTTATACTTCTATCTTCACCGAATATGTTTTGTTGGGTTGTAGAAACCTTCTACACGCATCCAAATCTTCCTAGTTGTTAAGTAATCGGTCTGGTTACTCAATTATTAGGAATCTCCTTACATTCTTCGGTCAAATTCTTATAAAATCAAGTCATTCTGTCAGGCTGAAAGCTGACACTTTCAAAGGGAACCCTGTGAGAGTTCCTTTATATCATAAATAGGAATTTCCATTGATTGTCTACCACTCCCAATTAAAACCATAAATATGGCCATTGTGCTTCAAAGGCTATTGTTTAGTGACAAGTGAACAAGATTAAATAAAACCTCGTAACAATTGAGGGAGCCCCCTCTGGTTCAAGGGCCAGCTTGAACCCAAAGGCTGGTTGAGTTGGTTTCCTGATGTAGTTCTTGCAGCCAAGGAATGCCTACAGGAAACAGGTACAACATTTGGCACCATTGCCGGAGAGAAAAGTAAAGATATTTCTCACAGAACGATAAAGTTTAGATCTATTTCTTGCTGGTGAACAAGGAATAGGCATTTGTATTGGTTGCATTATTTTCACATGGCGACTCCACTTTGTCGAATGGCGATTCCATTGGATTACTGATCCCACTCTTGTTTTGAAATTTCAATTTCCTTTACTACTATGAGAGGTTTGTTGATACTTACAGTAAGCAGTATATGTATCTCCCTCTCAGCCTTGATTAGGTATCTAAAATGTCAGTAGAGGATGCAAATTCTAAAGGATACATGTGAGTATAGGTTTTTCATTGGAGTTTATGTTCATATTGTATATATTCTTCAGATTTTCAGCTATTGGCAACGTGGTTTGTCAATAAGTCTACTCTGCACTTGGTTACATTGGAAAGTAGATTTCACCTAACAGTGTAAGCTTTTCCAGTTCAGTTAGATAGAAGTGTGGGGATTGGATAGATATTTAGAATTTCAGTATGCACTAGATCAGCGTGCTCATTGTTTAATGAATGGTGTGATTTGAAGAGTATATGATAGATCAAATTATATTTCCAGTCTTTAGAATTTTTCATTTTTCAGATTTGAAAGAGTATCCGGATTAGTGCTAGCATATGGTTGCATTTCACAGTTGGAGGTTGTAGTCTACACTAGTAGGCTATTGAAATGACAGGGTTGATCTAGGAGAGTTGTTTATGGCAGATGATGATTGATGATCAGGTTTATAGTATGATTCCATGCCCAACGCTAAAGGCAACTAATCTGCTTGTTTTGTGCATCCCACAAGGGAATCAGTCCCCATTGGAGCCGATGTTGTAACATATTTTGCACACCTAAAATTTTCAATTTTCAGTGAAAATTTATCATTTTTTTGTTAAGCTAGAAATGTTGAGAGATATATTATACTTTTGGAAAGATTTAATTTTCTTTTCATATATTAATTTTATTTAAAATATATTACTTTATAATATATATATTATTATATAATATATATATATATACTATATATATATATATATATATATATTATATATATATATATATTGTTGAAATATTTATTTTAATAAAATAAATTATATTTATAAAGATTTTATATTTTCCCAAGTCAAAGTTAAAGCATACGGAAATGTCTGGGAATTTTTAAACAACAGAGATCATCGAAAAGAAAATAGAATGGTCTCGATTCATTTTGGACCCCCAGGGTCATTCAAGCTTTAACAGCTAGCGGGGGTCTGAAATTAGTTGTTTTGGCAAAGCAACTCATGGGCACACGACATCATCTAGATCATTTCGGCCCCCCAGCTACAAAACCATTTACCAACATGGAACCCCTCCTAAATCCGCTGGTGATTTCAAGGTGTTATCACTGTAAAAATTTCTTAAAAAAATTTGGATAACCTACATGGTTTCTAAATTTTTTTTGTTAGTCATGGTCAAGTCATGGTCAAGTCATTTTTATGTTTTTAGAATCTAAGTCATAGGGTTAGAGTCTCATTTCCATCATCAAATAAAGTTCAACAACCTTATCTTGCCTCTTATAGATCCCATATCATGTTTTAAGTTGCATGTGTCTGGTCATTTCAAACTTTTGAACGTGCTATGAAATTGTCTAGGTGTTTTCGTAGTGCAAAGTGCTGAAATTACACTACCTACGCTACAAAATCGGGGATTCGTAGTTAGGTGTTTTCGTAGCGTAAAACCCTGAATTTACACTGGATGCGCTACAAAATCACAGATTCGTGTTCAGTCAAGTCTAGCTGTCAAATCCACCAAAATCCATTAGATTTTCGTCATTAGGTGTCAGTCCATGAACCTTACCACTTTCATGCAACCATTCATATCAATCATTAGATTCGTTAGGGGTCATTTGTCTGCAGTCATTTAAAATTTCAAAAGAGGAAAGGGTTAATTGATCCTGGTCATATCTGTGTTGATCTTGCTCATATGCATGCAAGAGACACTTGGTGCTATTCTTAAGTTCGAAGTAAACAAGCCTAGAGTGAGTAGAGACCAAAATTCTTCCGCAGGTTTCAAGCGTGGTAGCTCTTCATCAAATTCAAGCGAGGTAGCTTTTCAATTAAGCAAGGCATTTTCTTTCAGGTTGTTCTATCTAGAGAAATGTCGGATGAAATAAAGAATCACAGGTCAGGCCGTTGTCTGAGAACTGAACTTGAAGGCTTGGATGCCCTCACAAAGGATAAATCAGTGGAAGAAATTTTTAAAAAAGTAGGTTGTTGGAGGTTCTATGAGAAACTACGGGGAGGACATAACCAGGTGACCAAGGAACTTGCTCTTAAATTCACTTGTTTACGTACAAATATTGGGGTGTTAGAATTTCCAGTTTCTCCTAAAGTGATATCTTTAGTCATAGAAATTCCTAGAGGTCAAGAAAAGTGGTTTAAAAATTTCAAGTTTGAGATGGCACCCTGCAAGATATTCCTAAAGCCGGAGTTTGTGGACACAGATTTAACTAAATCAGTGCCAAGGAGTTATGTCAAAGATTCATTTGCCAACTTACTCTCATGCATACAAAGGTATTTCACCTGTGAAGGAAGATACCACAAGGTGTATTCTTATCATTTCAAACTCATTTTGCATTTCATTGGAATAATATCTCGCATTTCGAGCGCCGTAATCATTATGTCAATCTTCAGCCCATTTTCAATGGACTGAAGCTTGGGGGGCATGTACCTCGAATTGAGACACGATGCTGGGGGGCATGCCCGTTTCATTTCTCATAAAGCATATTTTGCATACGTAATTCTCATGTGTGTTTTCAAGCTTTCGTAAAAATAAAATATATGCGTGTGTGTGAATACATTCCAATGGGTCGTTTGTTATGCGGTAGATACATCAGATTACATGTGTGTCGAATAGTCGCATAGCATATAAGACGCATCATCACGTGAAGGAAAGATCCATCTAGGAATAAACATAAGCATATGTAAATAAATTCGTTTCCAAGCATAGTTTGCATGTGTGTGCGTGCTTTTAAGCTTGCCAAAATATAAAATACATGGATCGCATGTTGTGCAACTGATACATTAGATCACATATGTATTAGACATTTGCATAACATATAAAAACATCATCACATGTAAAAAGATCCATCCAAAATCGGTATATATATATATATATATCGTGCGGCGCACTAAGTCGCTCAAAAAATAAGTGTACATGTCTAGAGTAGGGCTGATGTCCTCAGTACATCTGAGACGTATGTCTCTCAAAACAACAGTGGAAAATAAAACCTAGGTGTCTACTGCAGTGGGTTATGCTCTCTGTAGCATGCCACCACTCGTGCCACCTGCCTCAAAAGGCGGTGAATCCTGGGTTCTACACCCATTGTATGGATCTGTGCAGCTAGGGGGACCTCCTTGATCCCTTGGTAATCTGGGACTCCTGCCAGCAAGCCCTCAAGGTTGTGTACCACACTCTCTGTCTGGTCGCCTGCTGCAAGAGCCAAGGCCAAGATGTCAGCGCCTTGCCCCTCTCTCCGTGCCTCTGGGGCCAGGCCAAGGGGTCTCACAGGTCCCACATCTGCACATCATAGCATTTATTAGGACATGTACATGGAAAAAATGCAAAAACATTATAAAGATGAAAAATCAAAAGAGATCAAGTGTTTACCTCCATTGTCCCACTGCTCTCCCGCGGGCAATGGCATGTCAGGATCACCACGGAAGTCGATACCGGCATATGGCCAGTCCTCGACGAAGATAACTTGGCAATCTAGCCACTCTTGGAAAAAGACACCCCACGACACTGAGCGACCGCCACCTCCACGTGGCATGACCCGGGACCATTTGGTGGCCCTCGTCTCTCGTGGACTGTTAGGTGGATCTACCACCAGGGTCTGCAGCCGAAGAGCCAGCACCCGCTCGAATATGAGCAGAAGCAAGAGCGATCCGTAGCCAAACTGCTTCGACTCTCCACGTCGGCAGTTACTCAATTGTTTCTTCATGCTGTTGGTCACAGCTGCTGCCCAGTTGAAAATCGTGGGCTGTAAGCACTCGAGAGCTAGTAACAGGTTCGCCTTTGAGGCCTCATGGTTGGCCAGACTGCCTACTGCCCGCGTCACTAGGAAGAGTAAAGTACGAAGGACTATGTCACCATTGGGTCCAACACCCACTGATGGGATGCTTGCCTTCCCGCTCCGTGTCTTGATCGCCTGCGGGCACACACGGGCCATCAGCTGATCAAGCATCTCACCGCTAGGTCACTTCCCCTCCAAGATGGGCATCGGGCCTCGGCGAGACAATCCAGTCAAAAAATAGATTTCCGAGGAGTCGAACTCTATGTCACGGCCTTGGATGGTAAATTTCCCATCCACTGGATTCCAGGCTCTGATCAAAAGCTCTAGGAGGTCTGGCTGAGCCCTCAGGCGCGGAGTAAGGAAGAATTTGAGCAAATCGCATGCCCACATTGCATTTCGGCATCCGGCATCAGCAAAAGCGGCCACATCTTCATTATCATGGGCTCTCTCCTGCCATACAAAGGCCATTATGTCCTGCAAGATCACCCAAAACACATTAGGTTGCCATCATTTAAAGATTGTCCATTTAATTTTAAAAATCAATCTTCGCGGCGCTAGTGCGACTATTTCTAAAACAACCGCGTTGGAAATGGCGGCCCCGTGGATTTTTCTCTGGGTTAGCGCGGAAGGACACGGGTTTTCCGCGCTGACCCGGAAAGTGGTGCGTGCTGGTAAAATCGGTCAGCGCGGACCCGATGGGCGAATCCACGCTGACCGAGAGCACACCTACGCTCAAAAAATTTGGCCAAATGGCCAAATCCTACGGTGAAAATGCTTAAAAAAGGGTTCAAAATGGAGCGCAGGGTAAGAGGGACCTACCTGGAATCAGCTGTCGGAAGAACATCGTCCGGATGATGAAGAATTCGCTCCGTCAACTTTGTAGTTCCACAACGTTCTCCAAAGCTCAAATGGTAAAATGGTAAAAATGATTTTTTCACCCCCTATTTATGGTGAAAATTTCTAAATTAACCTTATAAAAGTGGATTTTGTCACCTTTTATCATGAATTTAATCCTGATGTCAGTATATTATGCCTTGATGCATGTTTTACTATGTTTTTCGACATATCGAACGGGTTTACACGGGTATTTCTCTTGTGCAGGTCCTCGGAATCGGCGAAGTCACGGTGGATTTATATACACTTGGTCCCAAAAATTGTCGTCTTTAAGCTCTTTTCCGACATAAAACGAGAAAAGATAGCCGAGCCTCCTTTCAGCTCATCAAAAGGAACGAGAGGCGGTCGCTTTTAAAGCTCTTTTTCGACCGTTTAAACCAACAAAGATTGCCGTGTGTTTGTCGTTTCGCACTCGTTATTGGTTGTAAAACGACGTGCTTCTAACTGATTTTTTACTTTTTTGGGTCAAAGTCACTATTTACGAAAACTACTCCTCGGTCGTAATGATCGGGTGGTTCTTTCGAGCATCGTTTTATAATTTTTTGGGCTCGAGAGACACAACTTTACGAAAAAGCACCCCCCTGGAGTTTTCTTTTCAGCTGTCTTTTCAAACTCTCTAAACATGAAAAGACGCCAAGTTCTTCCTTTGTCAGACTCGTTAAAACTTAATGGCATCGGGCTCCATCGAAATGACGCTCTTCAAGCATATGCTATCCCCGTCAAGCTTGTCATCCAAAAATAATGGGGTACTCGCCAGAAATGGTGGGGGAAAAAGAATCATAATCATCGTCATCGGCAGTATGTCGCTCTTGAACATGGCACTGTTTGCATTCGTGTCTGGGTGGGGACATCTCATCTCGCTTCACTTTTTCCTCCATGGGTTTGGGTTATCTTATTTGGCCATTCATCTGCTCATTGCCTTTTCATTACAACCTCTGATCATTTGACCCCAAATACTGCCAAATCTGTAATTGTGCCGCTGATATGTTCAAGAGAAGTTGGCCTCTGAAAGTATAGCCTCCCTCTGATATTTCACACAAAACATATTGTCTCTTTCCGTCTCGTGTCGATGATGTGGGAAACATTATGGCCCACCTTCGACAAGATCACTTCCTGTCGACTTCAGCTCATTATCCAGGAAAGTGACCTAGGGACTCCCTTCCGGTACCTTGGAGCCTGCATACCTCAACGGCAGGTTCTTCGTGTTCGACGCGAGGTTTTCATCATTGGCCTCTGATTGGATGACTCTATGGGTGTTCGACATCGGCTCATCTATTCGCACGCCATGGATTGTACCTATAGTACCTTGAGGACCATCGTCATTATTGGTGGCCCCTCTCGTGTCTGTTAACAACTTTTATCATTGGTTGGTAATCAGACGATGTTCAAGCATGTTCGACTTCGACTCCTATGTTCAGATGTTTGGACTTGTACTTTGTTCGGGTTTGGATGGAGCGCAAGACCCTGGTCCTAGTCCATTGTGGGCCAGGTTGCGATTTTGTGGATCATTATTACATGACTCATTGATGGATGGCTGCGCCCATACCTGAGTCTTTTAGGATGGCTGCGACCATACCTCTTATCATCATGGTCTCTTCAGCTGGGTGGCTACGTCCACAACACAGACCTTCTTCATATGTCTTTTGGATGGCTGTGCCCATGCCTAGACTACATGTAATCGAAATATCAGCTGTCTCTACGTGCACGTTCTTCCTGGTGGTGTTCCGGTCCAGCAGTCTTGTAAAGCATTTCACCCCTCCCACTCTCTCGGGCTTCATGCTTTAGGGGGCATCTGTTACATAGTAAAATGTCACTGTCTCCTTGTCAGTCTCCCTACTGTGTCATGAAATCAATCCATCATGCTCATGCTCTCTGAAATGGCCAAAAAACCCTCTTTTCCTAATTTTATTGGATCATCGCGACTGTTATTAAAATAACCGCACTGACTGGCGGATGATAGTGTAACTGGTGCGCTGCCAGTGCGCAAACACACGGGTTTTCCGCGCTGGTCGAATTTCATAAACAATGCACCCTCCGCTTGTATTATATCGCGCTGACCAGATCTCTTCAGTAATTGAGATGCGATGCCAGCGCGCCAGCCCAGTTCTGCACCCGCGCTGATCCTGTTTGGGCGAGTTTGTTCTAACAGCCAGCCTTCTAGATGACTCCAGACTTGGTTGTTAGCTTTGTAAAGGTCACCATCCTTTCTAAGGCATGTATGTTCGCCTAGTCACCCACTTTTCTTGGGGGTAAGCTCATCCTTTAACTATTCATGGAGCCTCCCTCTCCTATATAAGCCTCCACCATTGCCATGAGCAACTAGTTTTTGACATATAGACTTTGACATAGCGGAATTCATAGTGCATGAGTGCTGCTCTTTGTAGGCATTTGGTGTGTTGTGTGTGAGGATTGCTATAGAGCTTAAGGAAGGTCATGAGTTGTTGCCTTTTGTGAGAGAGAGACCTCTTTGACTTGGGAGATCTACCTTCAAAGGTGAATGCTGATGAGACATGCTGGCTGGACCCTCTAAAGATGGACTCAGCGTCAGAACCTTGGTTTTATCTTGTTCTATTTCTGATTAATAAAAGATAGATGACTACTGTTATGGTTCCATTCTCATTTTTCTTATGAATGATTAATGTGAATTACATCCTTTCTGACTGATGTATGGTTGCTTTTAGTAGATTTTACGCTTGTGTTTGTCTTCTCTTTGCTTGTGCAGGTGTCCGCCCACGAGGATAGTGGAGGATTGTGATCGGCTGGAGCGAAGGAGCGAGAGTGGTATGTCTTCGTCAAACATAGCACTGGAATCCAAGTAGGTGCCCATTACCCACTTGTTAATTGCAACTAGGAACTTGCAGAGTAGCATTGATTGATTGTTGCTAGACCCCTTTTGGGGTAGTAGGGATCGCCTCTATCCGTAGAGGGGATTTACCTCTCCAACAGGGACAATAAGTGGGACCAGTGAACCTCTCAAACATCTCAAGGGTGAGGAAACCTGGTTCTAGCACCCTCCCATACTACTTCAGGTGAGACCTCAGTTCGCACTTCGTGGACTATTGCCGAAAGGGCCAGTAGTACCGGGATTTGTTTAGCTAATTAACTCCGAACCTGGGTCAGGCCCCAACTAGCCAACATAGACATACATGCTTTATGTGTTAGGTGAAAAATTCAATTACCAATGGAAACCATAGAGTTCCTGTAGCTGTAAATGGTTTCAACTATAGATATACAAGTGGCATGGCACCTGGAGCTCGAATTGCAGTCTACAAGGAAATTACAGGGGAGGATACTTGGTAAATGTGGGAACTACAATTGATTAGAGCAGAACTTGGCAATGGTCTCAGGCACCAGTACGATGACAACCCATGTGGCGGGAGTTGTAGTGATGATCAAACAAAATCATCTGAATTTGCGTCCCACAGATATTGCTTCTACTATGATGACGACTGCATCAATGACAGATCGCTTTGGAAAATCGATTCTTGTGAAGAGTCTATGGGATCATACTCACCATTTGAAACATCAAACTTTGCAACATAAATCAAAGTATTCAGCAGGAAATGTATTAATAACTGTTAGCACAAGTCAAAGAAGGGGATCCAATGGTCAAAGAAAGTTTTTATTTGCATATCATTTAAAATTTTCGCAGGGTTTTCAGACAGTGAAATTCGACTGCAGATTCTGGACAAACAATAGAAAATTTCAAAAATCCGGAACAGGGGTTTTGTGCAGAATCATGTTAATTAAGTGCATGGGCGGAATTTGTTCTAGATTCTAAGCAATTAGGGATATTTCGAAGGTTATATGAAGGGTACACACCCATATTTCCTCAAATTTTCGCAGGGTTTGCAAACAGTGAAATTCGACTGCAGATTCTGGACAAATGTTTAGTAAATTTCAAAAAAACGGAACGTGGGTTTTGTGCAGAATAATGTTAATTAAGTGTAAAATGGGATTGTTTTCCCGATTTTGAATAGTTATGGATATTTAGAAGGTTCTCTGAAGGGTACACACCCATATTTCTTCATAAATCCATTTAAATGAATTCCATACGGGTATATGTCGCAATACATCCCTATTGCATCAGAACCGTACAATATGATCATGGCAGATCAATAATCTTATTTAACACAATATATTGATCATAAAAAGAATGTAACATTAGATTTTACTCTGTGCCTTGCTGTGAATAAGACAACTTTTTGGTAAGGTTATCAAAAACATATGGGGTTATTTTGATGTAATTTTCTAGCTTCCAAATTTTCAGAAGTGCAGAGTGCTATAGTTGGAAATCATGTTTCTCTCAATTTGAAATTCTTACATTCTACACAATATTTCTAGAAGAAAGATTAGCAACAAATTATAGGGTTTCACTTTCATCACACCAAAGTGAATAATCATGGAACCATGGAGAAATAACATGCTAAATCTGGAGCATGAGAAGCTTTTGAAAGAAAGGAAGATACCAAAATTGTAATTTTTATAATGCAGACTAAGATGTTCTTCAAATACATTAAAGAAACATGGTACATGAAATCATCTTAGAAAAAAGAGTGATAAAATTGTTGTTATTTAAAGGAAAGTAAGCATAAAATCTAAGGTTTTGGCACTCTTGGAAGCATTGAAATGATTCTGTCAAAAGTATTTTATGTTTCAAGCTATCATATTAAATGAATGTGTTTAAAGGAAACCTAAAGAGACAATAGGGATACATTGCAGGTGCAACATCAAAGTATAGTGAGACATTGGCCTTATGTCTTGTGAAAATGCCCAAAGGAAAAAGGAAAAATGTTGTGTGACAACTAGTGTTTAGGTGGGAAAATTGACTCAAGCAGTTCAACAAATGAAGGCAGAATATGAGCACTAGCGAACCAACTCCAAATTTCAAGGCAAGATATTTGCAACAATTCCAGATTTCCGACAACTAATTAAGATATATTATTTATTTTTATTATACAGTTCAGGATTTTATTTGTGAAAGTTTATAACAGTTTATCATTTTGTATTTCTATATATATTTGATGAATTGTAATAAGCAAGGTGGTGGGATTTTGATGGCAAGGCTCTTCTCTGTGTAATAAAATTTCGGTTGTAGTATTTCTAATGACAACGTTACAGCTCTAGCTTTGACAGAATTTTGTGCTTCATGTATGTTTTTCCAGTATATCCATATTTATTTTCTGCACATGTTCCAAGCATTATAGAAGATCTGGGTAAGGATAGATTGAGTTTCAATCTTCCTAAAATCCCCTTGAAATTAACAATCATTTAAGAAGATAAGTATATTGGACTGTTTGTCTGAGTTAGCTCCTCTTTGAACTGATTTTATTATTTATACTCCTATCTTCACCGAATATGTTTTGTTGGGTTGTAGAAACCTTCTACACGCATCCGAATCTTCCTAGTTGTTAAGTAATCAGTCTGGTTACTCAATTATTAGGAATCTCCTTACATTCTTCGGTCAAATTCTTATAAAATCAAGTCATTCTGTCAGGCTGGAAGCTGACACTTTCAAAGGGAACCCTGTGAGAGTTCCTTTATATCATAAATAGGAATTTCCATTAATCGTCTACCACCCCCAATTAAAACCATAAATATGGCCATTGTGCTTCAAAGGCTATTGTTTAGTGACAAGTGAACAAGATTAAATAAAACCTCATAACAATTGAGGGAGCCCCCTCTGGTTCAAGGGCCAGATTGAACCCAAAGGCTGGTTGAGTTGGTTTCCTGATGTAGTTCTTGCAGCCAAGGGCTGCCTACAGGACACAGGTACAACATTTGGTGCCATTGCTTGAGAGAAAAGTAAAGATATTTCTCTAGGGAACGATAAAGTTTAGATCTATTTCTTGCTGGTGAACAAGGAATAGGCATTTGTATTGGTTGCATTATTTTCACATGGCGACTCCACTTTGTCGGATGGCGATTCCACTGGATTACTGATCCCACTCTTGTTTTGAAATTTCAATTTCCTTTACTACTATGAGAGGTTTGTTGATACTTACAGTAAGCAGTATATGTATCTCCCTCTCAGCCTTGATCAGGTATCTAAAATGTCAGCAAAGGATGCAACTTCTAAAGGATACATGTGAGTATAGGTTTTTCATTGGAGTTTATGTTCATATTGTATATATTCTTCAGATTTTCAGCTATTGGCAACGTGGTTTGTCAATAAGTCTATTCTGCACTTGGTTACATTGGAAAGTAGATTTCACCTAACAGTGTAAGATTTTCCAGTTCAGTTAGATAGAAGTGTGGGGATTGGATAGATATTTAGAATTTCAGTATGCACTAGATCAGCGTGCTCATTGTTTAATGAATGGTGTGATTTGAAGAGTATATGATAGATCAAATTATATTTCCAGTCTTTAGAATTTTTCATTTTTCAGATTTGAAAGAGTATCCGGATTAGTGCTAGCATATGGTTGCATTTCACAGTTGGAGGTTGTAGTCTACACTAGTAGGCTATTGAAATGACAGGGTTGATCTAGGAGAGTTGGTTATGGCAGATGATGATTGATGATCAGGTTTATAGTATGATTCCATGCCCAATGCTAAAGGCAACTAATCTGCTTGTTTTGTGCATCCCACAAGGGAATCAGTCCCCATTGGAGCCGATGTTGTAACATATTTTGCACACCTAAAATTTTTAATTTTCAGTGAAAATTTCTCAATTTTTTGTTAAGCTAGAAATGTTGAGAGATATATTATACTTTTGAAAGATTTAATTTTCTTTTATATATTAATTTTTATTTAAAATATTCACTTTATAAAATATAATCTATCTATCTATCATCTATCATCTATATATAATATGATATATTAATATATATATATATATATATATATATATATATATATATATATTATTATATATATATATATATATCATATATATATATATATATTAAATATAGATATATATATTATATCTATTTTGTTGAAATATTTATTTTAAAATTAAAAATTATAATAAAAGATTTTTAATATTTCCCAAGTCAAGTTAAAGCATAAGGAAATCTCTGGGAATTTTTAAACAACAGAGATCATCGAAAAGAAAATAGAATGGTCTCCATTCATTTTGGCAAAGCAACTCATGGGAACACAACATCATCTAGATCATTTTGGCCCCCCAGCTACAAAACCATTTACCAACATGGAACCCCTCCAAAATCCGCTGGTGATTTCAAGGTGTTATCATTGTAAAAATTTCTTAAAAAAATTTGGATAACCTACATGGTTTCTAAATTTTTTTTGTTAGTCATGGTCAAGTCATGGTCAAGTCATTTTTATGTTTTTAGAATCTAAGTCATAGGGATAGAGTCTCATTTCCATCATCAAATAAAGTTCAACAACCTTATTTTGCCTCTTATAGATCCCATGTCATGTTTTAAGTTGCATGTGTCTAGTCATTTCAAACTTTTGAACGTGCTATGAAACTGTCTAGGTGTTTTCATAGTGCAAAGTGCTGAAATTACACTACCTACGCTACAAAATCGGGGATTCGTAGTTAGGTGTTTTCGTAGCGTAAAACCCCGAATTTACACTGGATGCGCTACAAAATCACGGATTCGTGTTCAGTCAAGTCTAGCTGTCAAATCCACCAAAATCCATTAGATTTTCGTCATTAGGTGTCAGTCCATGAACCTTACCACTTTCATGCAACCATTCATATCAATCATTAGATTCGTTAGGGGTCATTTGTCTGCAGTCATTTAAAATTTCAAAAGAGGAAAGGGTTAATTGATCCTGGTCATATCTGTGTTGATCTTGCTCATATGCATGCAAGTGAAACTTGGTGCTATTCTTAAGTTCGAAGTAAACAAGCCTAGAGTGAGTAGAGACCAAAATTCTTCCGCAGGTTTCAAGCGAGGTAGCTCTTCATCAAATTCAAGCGAGGTAGCTTTTCAATTAAGCAAGGCATTTTCTTTCAGGTTGTTCTATCTAGAGAAATGTCGGATGAAATAAAGAATCACAGGTCAGGCCGTTGTCTGAGAACTGAACCTGAAGGCTTGGATGCCCTCACAAAGGATAAATCAGTGGAAGAAATTTTTAAAAAAGTAGGTTGTTGGAGGTTCTATGAGAAACTACAGGGAGGACATAACCAGGTGACCAAGGAACTTGCTCTTAAATTCACTTGTTTACGTACAAAGATTGGGGTGTTAGAATTTCCAGTTTCTCTTAAAGTGATATCTTTAGTCATAGAAATTCCTAAAGGTCAAGAAAAGTGGTTTAAAAATTTCAAGTTTGAGATGGCACCCTGCAAGATATTCCTAAAGTCGGAGTTTGTGGACACAGATTTAACTAAATCAGTGCCAAGGAGTTATGTCAAAGATTCATTTGCCAACTTACTCTCATGCATACAAAGGTATTTCACCTGTGAAGGAAGATACCACAAGGTGTATTCTTATCATTTCAAACTCATTTTTACTTTCATTGGAATAATATCTCTAGATCTACATTGCTTTTTGTTTCGGAGCTTAGGAAAGATGTCTGATAAAATACAGTTGAATAAAGAGGCATGTGAAACTTCATTGTTCCATCATGGTTTAGTTAAATTAATGATATTGCATGAACTTAAGAAGGTAGATAGAGAGTGGTCTTCATTTCTTTTCATGTCTGGTTTTAGAGCTGAAACAGGACTTAGCCCTAGGGCTAAGGAAATATCATCACCAATGATTAGTCACCATGCAGAAGAAAGGTTGAGCAGGTTTGTTAAATTGAAGGCGAGAAAACAAGTCAAGGAGCCAGTGACTAAAACACCATTAGCTGTTCAAGATACTTCTTAGCAGTCACAAAAGAAGAAAGTTTAGATTAAAGAAGCAACACAAGAGTAGTCCATTGGTGAAATAGTCTAGAGAAGCATAACTAGAATCCAAATAGCCAAAGATAAGGGTAAAACAGTGGTCACTGATGAAAGCCCAACCGCAAAGGGAAATTTTAATGATCTTCTCCAGGCAATTGACATTGAGGAGTCCCCTCTGGTCCAAGCAGACTTCATTGAATTAGGTGAGGGCAAGTAAAAAAAGATGAAGTTCTCTAAAAAGCTACAATTTGATGATCAGGTTTCAGAATTTGTTTTTAAGCCTAGAAGGCATGTGACTAGGCAGTCCAAAAGGTTACAGGAGGTAGAGCTGGAGGTAAGTGAGATAGGGGAGATATCAGGATTTCGTGAAGAGCTCATAGTTCTAGTAGTGCAACCATCACACATGCACAAAGATGACAGAAACAGAGCAGCTGATACAAGAAGAAGAAAATGACTATGAGGAAGTCAAAAAGAAATTAAAGCTTGAAAATTTGGAGATTGCCCAACTTAAGAGAAGGGAAAGGAAACATGCAATTTAAAAAGCCAATTTCAAAAGAATGAAGGCCATATGTGAAGAAAGAGAAGCTTCAAAACTGGAAGTAGTTAGCAGAGATGCTCAATACTTCACCTAGACTGTCCCTGCAATTAAGGAAGCAAGGTATATCAGATGGATCAATGATAGACTAGGAACTAATATCAGGGTGATGAAAAGACAAATCGAAGACCTGGAAATTCAGCTGAGCAAGTCTGGAGGTCAGCCTCAACACAAATAAATAGGTAGTAAGTGATGAAACACTAATACAATTTTGGTTAAAACAAAGACATTTCTTTTTGAAGACATTACTTTTGAAGTTGTTTTCATGGATGGGTGATGAAATATTTACATAATGAAATAGCTATGAAGAATCCTTAGAAGGAAAGTTTTTGGGAAAAAACTGTGTAAATTAATTAACACAGCAGTTTCGTATCGCGCTACGAAGTTGCTGTAGGTGACATGCATAGCAGTTTCGTAGCGCGCTACGAAACTGCTGTAGGTGCAGTTTTGTTCTTTTTGGAAAATCTTCAAAGGAAGAAAGGGGTTATTTTTGACGAAGGATGTTGCTACAGAAATGTAAGGAGATCATTTAAGAATATTTACAGCCTAAGCAAAGAAAAACTTAAGGAATGAAAGATATATGCAAAAACTAAGCCTTGCGCTAGAAAAAAAACCGTTCATTTCGTAGCTCATCTAGTTTGACTTTCTTCAGGAAACTTCAAGGAGTTCAGATTTGACACAAGTATAAGAGAAGGGTTCTATATCTAAATTCAACATGTGTTATATGATTAAAGGGGCTAGTTTGGTCAGTAGGAGATTCGAGGAACATCATTGAAGACGAAGACTGCACTGCAGGGGACAATTTCCTAGTTTTCAAGATAGATGAAAGAGAAGTTATTGAAGGCCAGCATCAGGGTTATGGTCATCACCAAGGTCGAAGTTAAGGAGGAGCAGCTGTAAAACATCGAATTTATTTCCTAGTTTAAGTTTCTACTATCATAATAAGGAGTTGTACTCCTAATTGTATTAGGACTCTAGGACTGTTAGATAACTGCTACTTGTAATTAATAGTTTGTTTTAGGAATGAATAGGTGTCAAGATAGGAAATTTGAATTCCTCTCATGTTGGATCAAGGAATCCAAGATTGTAAGACAAATCTATAAAGGAAAAGAGGTGGAATACCTCAAGGTTGGAAATTTTCAAAAGAAACAGTCATACTGTGTCATTGTGGGAGACTGTGTTTTTCATGTTAATACAGATATTTTTTCTTCACTACTTAGGATTCAGAAGAGAGTTTTAATGTTTGATTTTCTTATTGTTTTCTTCATTTACTTACTTGCAGTGGTATGAACACATGTTACTTAGAATTCATTAGCAATGCTCTAACTTCCTTCATGTGTTTATAGACTGCATTCCTTACATTGTTTCTCTGTTTTGCTAATACATTAAAACTCTTTATTCCCTGACTTCCATGTTAAGCTAATCTTGCTATGGTACTAAAAAATATTCTGACTCCATAATCCCAATGGATGTTTACTGATTGTGTTCAACCATTTATACTTTGTCACTTTTTTTTTCCATAGAGTTAGCCAGCTAATATTTAAACTAAAATCTTTAACCTAGTGAGAGAGCCCTCTTAGGTTGAGGAGGCTAAGCCTTAGCCAAAATTTTGGTTTCAAATAGTCACTCAAAGTCCTCCTAGTCAGTAGCCTATCAGGGTTGGGTTTTGTGATAATATTTTGGTGCTCGGGAGTCGAAAATTACTCATTCCCAAAATCAAGAAGCTGAACTTCTTAAGGTAGTAGGAGCTCTATAACTTTTTGAGGTTGTAATCTACCTTGGTGACTCCATACATTTTCAAAGTTTTAAAGGTGGCTTCGAGAAGGGGATATACACAGAGCAATATTGACCCTAATCCACCTACTCCTATGGACAATCTGAACACAGTTTCAAGAGCAAGTCAAAGATTTTCAGAAACACCAGGTACTACATCTTATTCAAAATTTTTACTCTCTGAATTCTCAAGAAGTCCTGAAGACAAAATAGTTGATGATAAAATTCATGAAGTTTTGTTTAGATCAAAAAATGAAGAAGAACTCATTGGTATTATCTTAGATTTGTAAAAGAGAGGAATTGATACCTCAGCCCTAGTATCACAAAAAGACAAGGAAGAATTTTGGGAAGTGGTTACCTCTAAGCTACTGTTAGAAAGGGAAGCCTTAGATAGACTAAAAGAACTTGATCTTTTTGAAGTCTTGCTGAAATCCAAATCTAGTTTACCTCTTCCAAATTGGAGGACATTTGTCATTGGGGTTAATCGCCTCACTAATGGGAAAGCTAAGGACATTGAAGGTTACCAGGCAGAAATCTTAAAAATTGGAGGTCCTGTCCTCATCCCCCACATCCACAAGCTTTTTAATCAAGCAGTCAAGCAAGGGTTCCCTAAACTTTGGACTGAGAGCCTCATTATCCCTATTTTTAAAAGTGGGGATATAAATAACCCCTCTAATTATCAGACAATTATGATGAGCCCTCTCTTAGCCAATTATTGAACAATTATGATCACTCAACAATAGACCACCTTGTTACGCGTATGATCATTGCGGAGGAATGTCATAATGATAAATCCAATTTATTTTGTTGCTTTGTGGACTTTAGAAAGGCTTCCGATATGGTTCCTAGATACAACCTTTGGAATAGATTAGAATAGCTAAAGGTTCCTCTTAAGTTGAGAACTGCCGCTATAAGGTTATACGAGAATGTAATTGCCAAGCTAAAGAGCAATGAGGGGTGGTTGAAAGATATTAAGTGTAACATCGGAGTTAAACGAGGTTTCCCCCTCTCCCCTACCCTAATGGCATTTACATTGATAAGCTCAAAGGCTATTTAGAGGAAGCAGGATGTGATGTCAGGATCTTAGCTAGGATAGTCGTCATCCTTCTTCTTTGTGTTGAAGATATTGTTCTTTTCGCAAGGTGCCCATCTGATGTTGATAAGAAACTCAGGCTTCTTAAGGATTTCTGCTCTACCATGGGTATGATTGTTAACACTGATTAAACAAAAGTTATGATTATCAAATCCAAGAAGGACACTTACGCTAATTTTATGTATGACAATAATAACTTGGAGGAAGTGTATTCT